>WBNM01000073.1:117407-134295 GCA_013399055.1 Ramphastos sulfuratus | reverse complement strand
TTTTTTTTTTTTTTTTTCTGGTGGCGATCCAGGGGATGTTTGCAGCCTCGTTTAAAGTACTGTTGTAAGCATTCAGAGAGTTTATAATAAGTGTAATAAATATATTTTTAGAAAAAAATTGAAACTAGACACATTGCACTTGGGAGAGATGGACCTGGTAAGATTTCAGAGAGCTTTGAAAAATTTGTGAAGATCTCTGAAATAATTTCAGGAAATAAACAAAAATCAGTAAATGCTTGAACTTGCTTCCCTCTCCAGACTTGTTTGCAAATCTTTTTTTTTAGGTCATGCTACCTACAAAAGACAGGAAAAGAAGGGACTTCTTGTATTTAGTTTGGTGGTTTGCTTTTTTTTCATTACAAGGAAGATTTTCAAACCCAAGAACACCTCTCACTCCACTAACATCCCCTACGAGATACTCAGTTTCTACCTGGGCCTTTGGAAATGTTCCCCAAATTATTAGTATGTTCCTTGTTCTTGCAATACAGAGCAAGAGGGTGTTTGTAGACCCTCTGCTTGACCATGAATAATGCTTGAAACAACAGCCAGCCCTACTGAGCTAGCTGGTGAATAAGGTGTTACTGAATTAAAAGCTCAGAGCACGATCCACAGGAAAGGATAAATCCTGCCTCTCTGGAATCTGTGGTACTGCTGCTTTTGATGGGGTTGCAGGAGGGCAGGATCAGGCTCTGTGTTTTGCCTTGGATTAATTTTTTCTTAAATGGTAAAGGAAATTAAAATGATTTGCTTCCAAAAAAGGTTTTCTCATAACCAGTAAGTAGCAGTATGAAGCAGGACTCGGGGGATCCTGAGCAGTATTGTTGTTGGGTTACTGTTGAATAGGTTTTTTTTCTCTTCTTACCTTCAAACCAGAGCTCACGTCTTGGCTCAGATCTTTCAGGAGTGTTTTCATGCGTGGGGCTGTAGGCATTGTCCTCTTCAACTTCCACTGATGTCAGTAGTTAAATAACTGAAGGAATTGGAACAATCTGGTATTACTCCTCTTCATCAGGTAATTGGTGCTTTGCAGGCCTCATATGCAGTATGTTGATTAGTGCTTTTGTTACAATAAGGAGTTTATTTTTACTGTTTACTGTAGATTAGTCTCCTGTATGCAGCTCATTAGATGCAGTTTTCAAAGTGATGTCAACCTTGCTCTGCTTGGGAACTCAATCCTGCAGAAAAGCCCAACAGGATATATGCATGTCAGGTCTGTCATCTGGAGTGAGACACTGAGAGCCTCCAGAGTTCAAAACACGAGCTCCTGGTGTTGGCTCCGAAGTGCCAAAGCTCCCTGGGTGGCCTCTGATAGACTTACCTCCTTCTGCAGGTCATGCATGGAGAGTGCCCCATGACATAGATTGATCAGGAGCACTACACATCTCAGATGGATTTGCACATCTCCATCTCATACCTGAGGAGTTCTCACCTCTGCTGTGCAGTGAGTTACATGGAGGAATGCAGGCAGGCGTTGGCCCATGTGTGACTCTAAATGGAGGCTGTGTTTTCAAAAGTGGTCCATTGTCTTGGGGATTAATGGGAAACTTGATCATCCGGTTATTGCCTGCAACTGCATATCCTGTGAGGACACCAGATAGCCCATGTCTGGTGGCAGGGGTTTGTGTGGGTTTTAAGGTGATGGTTTTGGAGAGGATTATCTTTTTTTTTTTTTTTTTTTTTTTTTTTTTTTTTCTGTTTGCTTTATTAAGTCAATTAGAAATGTTCAAGACTAGGAGGTGTTTTTCCAGGTCTTATGATCCCATTAGATAAACAACAGAGGGATAAGTGAGGAAAGGAAACAGACTACAGAATAGGCTGTGCAAATAAAACATAGAGTAACTAACTTCTGGTCTGCTGGTGTCTTACTGAGCAGTCTGATTATTGACTGCCCAGCCCGTTCTGCTGATACAACCCAACATAAATTCATCTTTGCTGCTTTTTTTTTACCAATGCTAATGCCAAAGAACCAGAGGAGTTCTAGGATAGGAGAGTTGGATTCAATTCTGGTTCATGAATCACATATTGAATTGTCAGGAAAGGAACAAATTCTGCCCCACTTGCCACTATAACTATGATAGGTTGTACTTGTGTGCCTCAGGGCAGAATATGGTCTGAAATGAAATAGATGAGGTCAAAATCTGTTTTCATTGATCACAGAGAAGGCAGTGAAGCTGTAGAGGCAAATGTGACAGCAAAATATTGTCAGCAAGGCCATTCCTCTTGCCAGTGATGCATCACGGCCAAAAGAAGGCTGTTTGATTTTCAACCTCATGATGTGTTGATCAGGTTGATAAAGAAAAAAAAAAGTAATCTTTCTATAAGAAGGCAAATTGGACCAAAAGTAAGGTCCAGTTTGAGTTGCAAGATGCCATTTATACGAATTCTTTTTGCGTAGATAAAAAATAAACAACAAAAAAACAGAACAAGACAAAAGAACAGTTTGCTTTTGTTGGGGAAAATATTAATATTTATTTTGTTTAAAAAAATATATATATTTTAATATATTTTTATATAGTTTAAAAAGATCTTGCAAAAGGGAAACCAGATATGTGATTCCAGGAATAATCTTGTTTTATTCCATCATATATTCTGCAGCCCATTCCATAAAGATGACAACAGTAAAAGAGCAAGGAATGCAATATAAGAAACAACTTTTTTTTTTTTTTTCTTTTTCTGTTAGGGTAGATGGCTTTATAGAATAGATACTGAAGCAGCAAAGAACTGAAAGTGGTTTCTGAGAAGTGTTGACCTCCTTTCGTGCCACTTACTGTGAATTAAAGCTGTGAGTGAGAACTAGTTTGGGCATGTGGTACAGCACTTACAGCAACTGCTGCCAAGGAACAAGATTTGTGTTTCTAAGGANGTGTTTTTCCAGGTCTTATGATCCCATTAGATAAACAACAGAGGGATAAGTGAGGAAAGGAAACAGACTACAGAATAGGCTGTGCAAATAAAACATAGAGTAACTAACTTCTGGTCTGCTGGTGTCTTACTGAGCAGTCTGATTATTGACTGCCCAGCCCGTTCTGCTGATACAACCCAACATAAATTCATCTTTGCTGCTTTTTTTTTACCAATGCTAATGCCAAAGAACCAGAGGAGTTCTAGGATAGGAGAGTTGGATTCAATTCTGGTTCATGAATCACATATTGAATTGTCAGGAAAGGAACAAATTCTGCCCCACTTGCCACTATAACTATGATAGGTTGTACTTGTGTGCCTCAGGGCAGAATATGGTCTGAAATGAAATAGATGAGGTCAAAATCTGTTTTCATTGATCACAGAGAAGGCAGTGAAGCTGTAGAGGCAAATGTGACAGCAAAATATTGTCAGCAAGGCCATTCCTCTTGCCAGTGATGCATCACGGCCAAAAGAAGGCTGTTTGATTTTCAACCTCATGATGTGTTGATCAGGTTGATAAAGAAAAAAAAAAGTAATCTTTCTATAAGAAGGCAAATTGGACCAAAAGTAAGGTCCAGTTTGAGTTGCAAGATGCCATTTATACGAATTCTTTTTGCGTAGATAAAAAATAAACAACAAAAAAACAGAACAAGACAAAAGAACAGTTTGCTTTTGTTGGGGAAAATATTAATATTTATTTTGTTTAAAAAAATATATATATTTTAATATATTTTTATATAGTTTAAAAAGATCTTGCAAAAGGGAAACCAGATATGTGATTCCAGGAATAATCTTGTTTTATTCCATCATATATTCTGCAGCCCATTCCATAAAGATGACAACAGTAAAAGAGCAAGGAATGCAATATAAGAAACAACTTTTTTTTTTTTTTTCTTTTTCTGTTAGGGTAGATGGCTTTATAGAATAGATACTGAAGCAGCAAAGAACTGAAAGTGGTTTCTGAGAAGTGTTGACCTCCTTTCGTGCCACTTACTGTGAATTAAAGCTGTGAGTGAGAACTAGTTTGGGCATGTGGTACAGCACTTACAGCAACTGCTGCCAAGGAACAAGATTTGTGTTTCTAAGGAAATGCAACAAAAGAAAATGGTTTAAGAGGCTGTGGCTGTCACTGTGTAAAAGTATCTATGTAGAGATAGGAAAGAAAGGCCAAACTGGGTTATTCCACACACAGGTTAGTGTATGTGTGGATTCTTGTAATGTGAGATTCAAAATCAAATGACTGAGGATTGTGCAGGGTTTAGCATATCTGACACTGCTGGAGTTTACAAAGTTGAGCTAGCTAAAAGCAGTTGTGACCTGCTCTTGCCTGTGATTGACTGTTGTTTGTCATTCTTACAGCCATTGTTAGTAACAGTGACCTGCTACAGGGAAAGGATACGTTTAGAGCACAGAAAATGGCTTTTTTTGGCTTTGTGGAAGTCTTTTCTTAGCAAACCAAAAGGCAAAAATCTTCATCACTTTTAAACCCGGGCTGCCAAACAGTATCACTTACCACTACCTTTAAGGCTATAAATATCTCAGGACATGACATCCACTCACTGATTTGTAGCAAAGATGTTATGAGAATTGTTCATGCACTGAAGTTTCATTAAGGGGTGAAAACCATAGCAAAACACCAAGGAAAAAAAAATACTGCTATATTTATACAGTGTCTTTTTTTTTTTTCCCTTCCTTCTTGGGTTGGAAAGGGAACCACCTGTCTCCTTTGCTGATGTCAGACTGCTCCCTGGAGACACAGTGCTATTGGAAAGCACATGATACTGTACATATTTACACCAAGCTCGTATCTGATTGAGATTGGGCTACAAGACCTGTGAGTTCACAACTTTCTTCATCAGACTCTCATGCATTAAACATGTGTTTGAACTCTGGCTTGAAAGCCGTGTGATCTTATCACAGACCTATTTATGTAAGAGTTAAATGAATGATCATGTGCTCTCCAGCTCCTTTTCCATGCAAATGCAGAGGAAATTGAATATTATAATATTTCGGCGAGATGTCCTCAATAACAAATTACTGTTTAAAATAACCAATATTTGTGTGTATATCAATTGCCTAGCAGTTATTTTTGTCTTCTCTTTTGCATGATATGGAAAAGAATTTCTCTAGCAAACGTTTTAAGCTACTTGGTGCTGCATTCCTTTTGGAACGATCACAAGGGTGCACATTTAGGGACGTATTTTCCATCTGTTTTTTTGAAGCTGGCAAAGCACAGAATTTGGAATAGAAAAGAAGAAGTTTGAAAGTACCCATATTTGAACTGGTTTGTGTTTGAGCCATTCTAGGAATTCTTATTCTGTAGCAGTTGGTAGAAGTGAAGGACTCTATTATGCCCTTGGATGCAATATACAGGCAGTGCTCAAGGCTAGTGGGAGCCCTGTGTGAATGCCCAGGGCCACGCTAAGGCCCCTGAGAGCTTTACTACTCTGTTGCCAAGGCAGAACTTGAGATGTTCTGGAGGGTTCTGTGAACCTCAGCTGTTCAATGCAATTCTGCATTGTGCAGGTTTGTTTGAGATGGGTCAGGATCCTTTTGCGGAGTCCTGGGCTTGTGCATCTGCTCATATAGCCTTGAGTGATGTGCCTGCTGGAGGGACCTGCTGAGTCTTCTGCATCCTGCAGGGCTGGGCATGGGACTGCCGGTGCAAGCAGGCTGTGGACTGGCTGATAGACCGCTGTGACTTTTGCCAGAACACGAGATCTTTGTAAACCAAAGACAAGCTTTGCTACAGCTGCATGACCCACGTGCAGCTGGAGGCCTGAGGCTCCTTGCAGAGCAGTGCTGCCAGAAGGGTGCTTCTTTTTGGACTGGGAATCTTCACTAAGCCAGCCAAGCTCACCCATCCTCCCTGTGCTTGTCCAGAAGTATCACCTTGAGTCCTCACACCAGCTCACCCATTTGATGAGGACCTGCTTGCTGTATGTGGTGAATAAGGATGACAGAACCTGGCCCCGTTGCTCTGGCAGTGGTTGGATCAGACTGAGCATTGTTGAGTGCAGTAAGTTGCCATAGGTGGACATTCCAAAATACTGGGGGACACCAGCGCTTCTCACACTCAACGGGAAAGAAGGGCTCCAAGAAATCTGGCCCTGAACCTTGCTGTACAACCTCTCTAACTATGGGGGGCAGAGGAAATTTTGAGATTTGGGGGTTCTAGTGTGCCTGGAATCTTTAGCTGCTCAAATTAAGACCTGGGAAAAGAACCACATTTCTTCTTGCTGTGGTCTGGTGTAGGATGGCTACACCACAGCTCTTCAGTTGCTTATGTCTCTTAAGCCATTCAAGTGCAATTCCTAGCTATGGAGATGCATTTTCACTCACAACTGGAATTTTTTGGGCTGGAGGCAGGTAGGTCCCAGTGGAAAAACCATGCCAATGGATGTTGCTGGAGACAGCATTGCTGGGTTGCCATTCTATCTTCTTGCCAGTGTGTGCCCACTTTGCAGTGGCACAGAGGGAGCTATCAGCATCTCATGCTCCCAAAATCTCAGTCCTCTCATTATTTTAAGATCCATGTGTAGTTATTTGCCATATGTTATGGATTATTTTTATAAAATGAAGATTGAAGGGTAAGGAAGAACAGACAATACCTATCCTAGAGACAGAGAAGTCACAGACAGGAAAGAATTCTTAGTTCATCTGTTTCATCCTCATGTACTAGCACCATTTTTTTTATTTCTTTTTTTGTAGACCAAACCACAGTGTTGTAATATATGATTGGTATTAATTAGGTTTCTGCAAAGTACTGCAACTTGAACTGAACCAGAAATAAATACATTGCCATATATTTACATTTTATTAGTTGAGAAGAAGAATAGGATGAAGGCACCTATGTGAAATCCAAAGTATGAGCTTCAGATTGAATTAATGCCAGCAGCGCCTTGAGATTAATTTGGTTTCTATGGGTACAGAATAAAAAATAGTATACCATAATGTAACTATGTTTACCAATTCATTTCTGGCATTAAAAACTAAAACCACATTATATATGCAACAACAGTCTTTTCTTCCTTGGAAGGAGAAGGTGGGTACATTTTAGTAATTAAAGTGAATGGTGCCCTCTGAAAGGTGCCAGTACTCTACTGGAAGAAGAGCTACTATTCTTCTGCAGGATCTAGCCCATCACAAGCAGCAGAGCTGCAGTGTACCAACAGAGACCTAACCTCCAAAGACCTGACCATGCCAAGAAGCTTCCCATCTCCTACAGCTTCTGATTAAGTATCTCTTAAAACATGGTGGCATGTTCTCCTGTACCATTCAACTGAGTTGGTCAAATTGCAGCTTTCTATGCTTGTGCCACTTCGTAGCTCATCAGTATGTACGAGAGGGAACAAGTTTTGCATCGTAAGATGTTGAAAGCTGGGTAATAATAAAATAAGGCAATGGAAATATCATATATTCAGAAAGCAATTATTTTAAGGAGCTTCAGCTTTGACACGGCTAGATTAAGTATGAAGCTTTCTGATTTTTTTTTTTTTACTTGCTGTCAAGAATGTTGTTAAATACTGATACCACCTCCTAAGAGAACAACTTTTAAATACCAAAATGAAAAGGATAAGCATTAAATATCGTGGTAGATACATTGTGCCATAATGTCTGCTGCCTTGTTCTTAATACAAAGCACAGTAGGGCTTAATTAAAAAGTGATTGTACGATCTATCACAAACCTGCATTAGGGATATGGATGCCAAGAAAATTAAGTTGAATAGGTGGTGATAATGAAATCGATATTTTATTGAATCAGTTTTATTCCTATGCCTTTGTTTGCTATTCTTCCCTCCCTGTCAGCAGGTAAGACATTTTCCATCCAAAATTCATTGGAAGAACTCACCTAGTCTGCTGCTGCTGTTGATTGTTTGATCAGTGGAAGTTATTTTGTTCATTTTTTGACAGACTGAAATGCCTTGATAAACTTTTGACTCTGTCGGAGCAGAGCATGACAGTAAACAAAGCAAAGCAAGTCCTTTCGAGCTCGTTCCTGCTAGGAGTAGCTCGCTAACAACTAGTACAAGGGTGATTTTCTGTTTTGTGTAAGCTAAAGTCAGTCACTCAAAGCCTGCAGGGCAGCCCCACAACCTGGGTTAGTACAGATTTCTCCTGTTCCAGCTCCTAGTTTGGCTTCAGGACCTGCTAAGCAGAGTGTTTAGCAGCAGAGAACAGGAAAATCTATTCACTGAAGCATAATGCCCAGTGAAGAATACATACAATAAAAGTAAGTATTTGTATAGCCTGGGTCAGAAGCAGCCTTGTTATAACTTCATCACCTTAAACGCTATTGATTTTCCAGGTACCACTGACCTGAAGTTGCTGGGATTGTGCTTGGGATGAATTTGACCTCTGCTGTTAAGGCCAAGCAGAATCACGATTTATAAAGTGCAATGCAAAGAAATAGTTACCGTGCATTCTGCTGTCTTGTAATTCTACACCAGTCACTCAGAGTTCAGTGCACTGTTGCAAAGTCTCATCTTTAAACGGGCAGAAGTGTGTCTGTGAGTGCCGAGGCAGAGAACGAGACAAAAGAGCTTATTGTGCCCTTTCATATTTTTAAGAGTGGTATGCTGCAAACAGCTTAACGTTTTCTGAGCAGAGCTGCTAGGTCAGCTGGCACAGCTTCGTTTCCACATCCCCACCTGTTTAGGTTCGATGTTGCTGGTGTCCTTTTTGTGACAACAGCCAAAAGGGAAGGCTGGGTTTGATGATCTTGCCGCATGTCCGGATTGGACACATAGCACATCCTGTAACGCGCTGCACATTGCAACTTGCAGCTCATCTCGTGCCCGGGCACAATATGCAACATGGGATAATGTGCTAGAGGAGAAGACAGGCGCAGCACAAGGCTCTGAAAGCCACGAGAGGCACCGAAAGCTTGCGTTCCTGGTATGCAGCAGTATAGATATTTGAAAGGTTAGGTTCGGTCTATTTTTAGGTAGCCTTCACGTTGGTTCTGATCTAAAAATGAAGGTGATATAAAAATTGCAAGTGTCAGAGATTTTGGACAAAATGCATTAAAAAGGCTGTTCCCTCAGTCGGAGATGTGTTGTGGGTTTTTTTTTTTCCCCTGAAGTGAAGCTGCGCCTCTTATTTAGGAGGGGAGTCTTTATGCTCTTGATTAAAATGCCAGTGCTGTCTATTTCACTCCAAGATCAGCATTTTCAGATTTTAGCAAAGTTAAAGAAATATGACTTTCCCACTTATTGTTTGGGAAGATTTATTCACTTGTGTAAATGAATTTTAAAAAATTGGCAAGGCCTTTTATCTGGGATGAAATAAATCTGAAGATAAATGATCTTTTCCGCTAACATCACCTATCATTAAAGTGGCTAAATGAAAATCAAAATGTGTTGCTATTTAGTGCCTGCTTGCCTTTTTACGGGAGATGAAATTGAGCATGTTTACTGGGCAGGGATTGTCAGCAGTGCTTCGATTTATAGCATTGTCCAGGATATAAATTAACAGCCGCCGTGCGTCTCCCCCACTCTCCCGGTAAGATGGTAGCCCTGGCTCCCACAAGCCTGCCTCTCCACCTTGCCGTGCGTGCTCCTACCCTACCTTAAAGGAAACCTGCAAACAATGTAAAATTGTGTTGCAGTGAGCTGAAGTGCAAACATTTTGCTGTGTCTTTGTAAACAGGAGTGCATGTGAGAAGGAAACAGCTGGAGGTCTCCCTCCAGAAAACCCCTGGGGATGTGTCACACTCATTTCTCCAGTCTAGGCAATCTCGGTTTAATAAATTGGTAATAATATTATGATGAAGTGCTCTTTGGTGTCGGTTTGTGGGTTGGTTTGTTTGTTTTTAGAGGCTTTTTCTGCATAGCAACTTGCAACATAAATTAAAATAACCTTCCATTCTGACAGTTTCTTATTTTTACTTGGTTCTTTGTTTCCTAGAAAGGAAGGGGGAGCCTGCAGTAGGCAAAAGGGAAGGGTGCACTCTGGTAAAGTCTCTTGCTGCAGCATGAATCCTACACAGT
The DNA here is from genome assembly GCA_013399055.1 of Ramphastos sulfuratus. Lineage (NCBI taxonomy): Eukaryota > Metazoa > Chordata > Aves > Piciformes > Ramphastidae > Ramphastos > Ramphastos sulfuratus. The sequence goes on along the minus strand of WBNM01000073.1, from coordinate 124,402 downwards.
CCTTTCAATGCTTTTGGTTAAATGCATTGCCCTGGCTTGCTGTTCTGCATGTGGAGTTTAACAGTGCAGAGACAACAAATAATGCTTAATTGTGTCAGATTGTTGTGAAATTTTATGACGGTAGAGATCCATTAGGGACAAATATGAAAGCAGGAGGCTTGTCTTATCTAAGTTGGTTGGCATGAAGTGATGAAAGTAGTTGTAGCTCTTTTTGGGTGGAGGTATGAATCTTCACTGGTACCCACTTACAAAATAATTATGAGACTAAGCAGTGCCCCAGGGCAAAGAATGCTTGGCAAATACTACATTTTTCAGGAACAAAGATATCCAAAATGGTGGTAGCTGATGCAGTCTCAGCACTTTATCCCTGTTCCGTTCACAGGGGAAAGCTGGGGAAGTCTGAGTAGTATGAAAATAAAACACAGGTGGAAATGTGTGGAGGAGTTTCTGCTTTGAACTGTCTTGGTCCCATTTTCTGTGATAAGGTTTGATTCAAAGCCTGCCTAAATGCATTTTTAAATTCCCTTTCTCTTTTAAAGGCTTTAGAGCAGTCACCCCTTCCAGTCACTTTAACCTCCCTTTTACTTTACTGCATTTTCTTCTACAGGTATGAAGGTGAGTAGTTTGGATAGAATGAAAGAAAATTAAAATAAAGCAGTAACTCAGCCAAAACCTTTCTATAGGTAGGAGCTCTCCTGTACTAGTTTGTTTGGCCTTGAGTCAAAGGTGGAAGTACTGACAAATTTCTTGTCAAAAGCATCGCTGGAGGAGGGTCAGCCTCCAAAGGTTTACAGCTGCACTTTGTACAGCTAATAACCCCTGGGCTAAATGCTTATCTTCCTTTATTTCAGTTATCTGAATTGGGGATGGAGGGAGGATGACATCTCTTGCCATTTGTGCAACTTTTTTAGATTAATATTGCAGCTCCAAGAAAAATGAATAATTGGACTTTTGAGCAGAGAGTGGAACCACGAAACCCATAGGGATTCCTCTAGCACTAGTCACTAGTTTGCATATTGCAAGTTAACTGCAATTCATGAAGGGTTCTGCTAAAAATAACTTCAGGGCTCAATTTTGGCTGGCAGGAGCTACTGGTTAAGAGGTCAGGGGAAGCTGATCCTTCAGGAGCTGTGTGAGACTACACTGGCTGTTGTGGGGAAGTGACCCTGTTTCCTCGTGGCCTGTCCCTTGGCTGACTGGGGTACATGGGGTGCAGGGGCTGTGGTCAGCTGGGGAAGGGGACATTTGCTGTGTTTTGTGACTGTCAGAGGCCAAGCAGTGAGTGCTGGCTGCTGCACATGCCAAGCTCTGCTGCCCACTGACAGCAGGCTCCGCAGCAGCTCGCCCTCCTCTGCAGCGAGGCATAGCCCTACAGAGGGTGAATTGGTTCATAAGCAGGGTTCTTTTTTTTAAAAACACACCACAGCTCCAGTTCTTTTGTGTGATATCTTCATTTCATTTGCCTAAAATTGCAGCTGAGCAAATCTGTAGCCTCTCTTGCTAAAATCCCATCAGATGACTACGCTTCAGAATTACTTCCACATTATACTTTGTTTTAATATGAAAAATGCCAAGAGCTAGGCCCAAGAAAAAAAAAAAGGCTGACTCAGTTCCACTGAGCTCTGTCTGAAGAAAGTCTTATTTGAAGATGAGAGATGTGTTGGTAAGGCTGTCTGTCATCTCTAGTTTATTAAAAAAAATTGCTAGGAGGCACTAAAGCTGTCCACTGCCTTTCCCTCTGTTCCTTCACTCAAAGGTGCTTCATTCACATCGACTTTACCATAGCGGTTTTGTGTAAAACAAGATTTGATTTTAGAGTATTCAGAGGTTACTGTTCTCTCCAGTGCTGTGCTGCAGACCTGCCTGTGCTCCACTGCAATTGCCTTCCCAGCCATTTTAGGGAGCAGAGAGGCTATGGAAATAGTGCTATGGAAATAGGGGCTTTTTTTTGCTTCCACCAGCTGCCACAAGCTTTGGCATGGATCTGGCGGAGAGTGTGCTCTCCTGTGCTGCTGTGGCAGTCTGGACACCACAGCTTCCCTCTGATCTGGGAGCTCCTGGTTCTGTGACTAAATGGCCAGCTGGCAAAGCAAGTCCCAAGTGCAGTGTGACAGCAGGGTGGCAGCCTTAGTGAATGAGGTGGCTTTGGAACAGCCTTGGCTCCCACCAAATTGGAACAGTTGCATCAGGGAATCCTTTCCATACCCTAAGATGTTGAATATGTGGTGGTTGTTCCTGGGGTCATCCTCTTCAGATCCATCTCAGAAAAAGTCAGTTACAAACTAGGCTGGTATTGATGATGAATGGGGCTCCACAACAATACTGCAGGTGCTCCAGAGAGAGTGGTGCAAAGTGGATGGCAGTAGAGGTAAAGAGAAGGATCCGGGTGGGGTTTTCAGGACCCTGCAGAGACAGCAGGCAGATCCAGGTTCTGCCTTTCCTGGCTGAAGATGAAGGTGGCAATTGCCTGTCTCCAGAAGGAGTATGAGCATCCCAGCCAGACTAGGAGGGGGAGAAGAGGGGCACAGCTTCTTAGTGTGGGGTGATGCACCCAGCCACCGAACAGCAGTGCCAGGAGCCACTTCCCTGAGTCTGGTACTATCTGACATGAGCAGGTTGCAGGTCTTGGTCTCTTCCCAGGGACTTGAGTGCATGGAAGGATAAGGGGGGTGGGGGTGGTGAATCACTTTATGATTCCTTCTGTTTCAAGGATGTATCAGCAGTGAGGTGAGTAAAGGAGAGATGGCAAAGATCTGTAACGGTTTGTGATCTTGATGTGGTCCTGCCTGCTCTGCCCATGTGCAAGCTGCAAAACAGGAATGTGCCTCCTTGGCTTGTCTGGGCGTCTGTGTGCAAACAGCCCAGAGCCTCTCCAGGAAACTGATGTGTTTACATGGCTCCATTTCTCAAACATATAGGGGCAATAAATTTAAATGGAGATACTCTTTTACAGATTAGTCTCTCTACAAAACAGTAACACCCAAGTGAAAGACATTGTTCATGCTACTTTTAACAGGCCTGACAAGCTGGATTTTCCTGCAGATCATCACAGATGTGGGGCCTGGAGAACCATGTGCTCCAAATGTTAGGGGGAAGCAAGTGACAGTGTGGGTTTTATGTAATCAGCTAGCCAGGCTTTGCTTTTCTTGTTTTAAAAATAAGTGAAATAAGAGGGAGATGTTCAGGGAGATACAAGAGAAGTTAGGAAGATTTCTTGTAATAGGTACCTGCGCTCTTGCCCCACTTAAGACACTCCTTGAAGGTTTTATTAGGAGCAGTTACAAAGAGTTGTGTGTCTACAAGCCCTGTTAACCGGGCTGATAATCAGCTAATCTGCACTCATAGTGAATATTCACCGTCAGGGCCATTTGCATGTGAACAAGCAAGTGATTTCCCCTGGCATTCGGTGCTGTTTGAGGCTGCAGTCTGTGGCAAAATTCAGCCTGGTGTCAGTAATGTCAGCTCCTCAGACAGCAGCCTGTAGCCCACAGCTGGGCCAGGAGTTACCTTGGCCAAGATCTGTTTGAGTTTTTCAGAGAGTAGATACTGAGAACCATCCTGGTTTTCCTGTGTTAAAAAAAACAAACAAACACCCACAATAATTTCAGCTTCTAACTGCCCCAGTAAAATGGGAAAGGACACACTGTTTTATTGCTTTGTTGAATTGCTGCACCAATGAACCCAGAAGTTTGAGCAGTTTGACTCACTGGGTTATGCTGTTGAGGCTGTATTCTGGGTAGGATGAACTGGATAAATAATGAAAAGAAACTGACAAGGGAGAAAAAAAAAAGATCAGCAAACAAATAGGATAGAAGTGGAACAGAGAGAACAGACTGGAAAACAAATACAACAAATACAGGACTGTGCAAAAAATGAGAGTAAAGATGCACAGAAGGAAGATTTCTAATAAAAAATTAATAGGGTACATACACTTTATATAGAACTCCATTCACACTAACACACCTTTGAATGCAGTTTGCTCTTTTATATACAGCATTGGCTGATCTTCTGCTGTAAGTTAGAGGGTCGAGCAGAAGGGGGTTGAACTGGTGTGAGAACCTTGGTGAACTGGTTTGCAAACCTCAGCTTGCTGAAACTCCAGCACTAGTTTTATATACAAGTGTGGTTGTCCTTGCTCCATTGGAAAAGGAGCAAAGTGCTGAAAATCAGCAAGTAGCATAGTCTTAAAGGCCAGGAAATAAATTCTTTGTTCCTCAGTGCCACGATGAAGGAACTAAGTTTTGTCTTTCAAAATCATGAGGGCTCCAAAATGAGTAGCTGCTTTCACAAATCTAAATTACAGGGAATAAAAACATGACCGTAGTTAGAAAACATGACTGGGACAGAAGGAGAAAGAAACAAAATGAATGCATAATCCAAGAAAAAACTAAAGACAGAGGGCTTGAAGACTTTCCTCTTAGAATTCTCTTCCCTGTTATTGCAGGCAGCCATACCTTCCAGTTCTGTTAAAAAAATACTATCAGGATTTGGGAATTCATGCCCAAATGATGTTGGAAGGCTTGCCAGAACTTTCTTGAATTATGGCCCTTGAAGAAGAACAGGCAAAATCTGGGAATTGCTGAGACTAGGTACAAAGTAACCTGGAAACAGGTCAAATGCAGTGATTGAGGAGGTGGTCTGATGCTGGATATTTCAGCAGGGCAGACTGGGTCAAGCAGAGCTGCAGACTTTCACCAGCTGAAAGAGGGTTCCCTTTGTACAGGTTTGTTATGGAACCAAATAGTGTGTATGCGTTCAGATATTGCCCCAGGAAAGACGTTTGTGCAATTCTTCCATGTTGTCAAAACATAAGGGGAGAGAGCATTGGTAAGGCTTCCAGGGACTGTTCAGAAGACAAGGTTTCCTTTGAGGAGAGCAGCTTAGGTGCTGGCTGGGTTTCACAGGCTTCTTTTACATGTGCTGAGGCTGCGCCATTTCCAAACCATGCCGCCAATGCAACAACTGCCTGCCTTGCTTTTCTCCTCTTATGGGCAGTACACTCAAAAAAAAAAATCACATTACAATGTAAAAAAAAAAAGATCCTAGTGAGTAAATGTTTACTATGGCTGGGCCTAGGCACTTGGATTTAAGAATAAAATAAAATAAAATCTTCCCAAGCAATAGGGAACCCTTGTTGAAACCTCCCAGTCTTTTGTAGTTGGAGTTGTGCTTGGCATCCCTTCCAGGTAATGCTAGAGCTGGCAGCAAAGTTCAAGCTGCAACGTGGACAGGGCCATAGAAAAGCTCTGGAGGACTCTATTATTATTACCTAGTGCTTGTGCTGTTTACAGTGCACTAAGAAAGTTCTCCAATCTCTAAAGCTTGTGTGGTGAGAGCACCACTAAGGCCACAGTTTATATTTATCAGTTAACTTGCTAATTTGAAGAGAAAGCAGTGAAGTGGAAATGTAGAAAATAGAAACAACACGAGCGGGTCAAAATATCCAAAACAGCAATATGAAATGTTCCAGTGTAAATACATTTCTATAAAAGGTGTGAATGAAACTTCAAAAAAAAACAGATGATGGATTCGGCACAGTCAATGAACACAATTATAAGTAGGTATTGAAGGAGAATATTCCACCAGCCACGGATCCACAGATAATAATTAATAAGAACCAACTCCACTCCAGGCAGGCAGATGCCCAGCATTATTTCACAGTTGACTGTTCAGGGGGTAGAGGTACTCACCTTTGCCCCAGATCTCAATAATTTACTGCAGTTTTATCATTAAATCAGCATATAATTGGGAAGGAAATTAGGTTTTTTTAGTCGTGAGAGCGTAGCAATACCATTAATTTAATCATTCCTAGGAAAGGCTTTCCGTAGCCATTCAGTATTTTGCTGTGGTTTTTTTTGTTTGTTTGTTTGTTTGCCTTGGTTTGGTTTTTTTTAATTAAGTAAAAACAATGCCATTTTTGTCATCTGTGCGTAGTGAAAATATGACAGTGTGATGTGAGTCGCAACTTAAGCACAAGCCTGGAAAACTGTACATTTTATCAGGACTGGCAATAATGAATTATGAGGGAACACAAACAAGCTAAGAATGTATCTGAGACCTCCTGCCATTTCTGAAGTCTCCAACGTTGTGCGGGAAAAAGGCTGTTTCAAGATTGTGCTTCTTTTTATTTATTTTTCCTCTCAACAAAATCTCCATAGTCTTGTATAATAATTGAATTCATTTAGCCTTTAGAATACTCAAGTTTGCAAATAACAATGAAAATGAATATTTCATGACAAGTAGGATGATCAATTATGGTTTTGTGACTTTGACTGGTAGCCCAGCACGACAGAGCCAGCGCTTCATTTCAGGAGACTTTTTGCACCCAGCTAATTAAAACCCCCTGCAACTTAAGGCAATAAGCAGACAGGTGGGGATAGTTAAACGAGACCTGTATTGGTGGGTTTCTTCTCAGTTGTGAGCAGTGTTTTACAGTTGAGTTGGGTACCTGGAGTTTGTTGTGTATACGTGCAAAGGGACATCATAAACTGGTTGCACCTGCAGCAGCCCCTGTTGTCTGGGAAAGGTTTTGGCGGCGTGTCCAGGTTTTCGCATAAGAGCTTGTTGGTTTTTTTTTCAATGAGAAAATGCTGAGTCCGGGTCAGAGGGGTTGGTGCCTGGTGTTCATAGAGAAACGGAGCCTGAGGCAGCGGTGATTGTAGGGGGAAAAGCAGACGGGGGTCTGAGTAGTTATGGGCAGGACTTGTGGCGGTTGCTTGTAAGAGCCCTGGCTTCTGGAGGAAATAGCCGGGGAGACAGAGAAGTGATTAAAGAGCGACTGAGGAATACTGTTATCTAGTTGGGAAGGGGATCAGGCTCCCTCTTTGAGCAGGTGAGATAACTGTATGAATTTTTTTTTAATAGCTGCTTACCCCATTCCAGAGAAATGGTGGTGGTGGGGAGGCGGGGGGGTGGGTGTTGTTTGCTGATGCGTTTGATGTGGAAAAACTAACTTGAGTTGCATTTACTGACGAGAAACCATTAACCTAACCAAA
>WBNM01000073.1:19059-117363 GCA_013399055.1 Ramphastos sulfuratus | reverse complement strand
GGGTGGGGGGTGGGGGAAGTCAGACGGTGGTGTAACTTTTGCCGAACTCTGGGATAGCCCCTCCAGAGAAAGCAGCGCCGGGGAGCTGGTGCGGGCGCTGCAAAGGTTGGGCTCGGGCTCCTGGGAGCACGCAGGCTGGAGCTCGGCTTGGAGTTACTTCACTTTTTCTTTATAATAAGCACATCTCTGCCTGTTGTTTTCCGCGGGGGAGGGGGGAGGATTAGGTAGGGAAAGCAAGCCAAGAAATTCTAAAAAGATGGGGAGGGATGTGAGCCATTCTACGGCAGGAGCGGAGTTTCGGGGGTGTGGCGTGGAAATGCGCTCTGAATCGCTGCGTGGAGCCGCGGCCGCCGAGGTCTGAGCGGGTTTTGCAAAGATTTACTTCACTTGAGGCTGGGTCTGCCCCTGGGTGACGTCACGGGCTGGAGCGGCGGCACCAGAAGGCTGGGTGAGTGACAGCCCAGCCTACTTTTTAATAGCTTTGTCATGTGACGGGGAACAGTAGTAAGACAGGTGCCTTCGGTTCACTCTCAGAGAGGGTCTCGTTGCCTGCATGAGTGTCTGCTGCCTGCCTGCCTCTGGACTGTAGTTTGCCAGCTTTCCTGCCGTCGCTCGCAGCTGGATGGCGTGGGACATGTGCAACCAGGACTCTCTATGGAGTGATCTCGAGGTGAGGGGCGCACGGCGTGGGTGACGCGCGGGGCGCGGGCGCTCGGCGCGGCCGGGGGGCTNGCTCGGCGCGGGGCCGGCGGGGCGGCCGAGGCAGCCTACTTTGCAAACAAGTCCGAACCTTATCTTAACTCCAGTAAGTTTGCTATTTTAAGGTTACTCTGCGATGCCTTGAGCAAATCAAAGCTGAGCTCCTGTCATCAGTATCTCCTGCAGTTGGAAACTATTTTCATGTGCCTCTGGCTCGCTTTCCTGTCATATGCAATATTTATGCTTTAAGATATTGATATGAATCGGTGTCTGAAGTCTTTCCAGTGGCGTTTAGTGGCCTGGTTGGAAAAATGCCATGTTTATTTAGAATAAGATAGACATTATTTTACTCAAAAGGGAAAAAAAATAAAATTTTTTTTAAAAGTTGAAATTAACCAAAGGGCTTCATATTTTAATTGCTTGTTCCATTGTGGTCTGTGGAAGGCTTTTTCCTTTTTTTTTTGTCAGCTGCAGAATTCAAACACACACACAAGAATGAATACCCTGTTGTTTGGCTTTAGATGGCTTTTAAAAGAGATTTCTGGAAGGAGACGTTTCCCTGCTTCTTGTGCTGTTGGAATAATGACGCTATAGCTAATGTCCCGTAGAGCAGGGTTCGCAGTCAGGCCAACAAATGGTTAAATCCCACTGTACAGCAGAGACAACAGGATGAACCATGAGAATAGAGTTTATGCAGGACTGTGTGAACTGCTGCTGCTGCTGCTGCCGCCGCCACTGCCGCCGCTGCTGCTTGTGTAAAAATAGACGGCAATACATCAAATCCACAGCTTCTGCTGGCTACAATTCATAAAGGGGGAAAAAAAAAGAAAAAAAAAAAAAAGGCAAGCGGCTCCCTGGTAATCTCTGGAGTATAAAGTGAGGTTTGAGGATTTCTGCATGCTTGCATTCAGCAAAATGGAGCATTACCTGAAAGTTCGGGCAACTTAACGAAGCGAGGCAAACTTTCTTTGGACCCCGTGGAGAGGAATCCCAAATACAGACCGCCTCAAAGGAACTAACCTTCTGGCTGCAAGCTTGGAATAAGTGCTTAAAATGCTCCCCTCGGGCAACGGGGGACGGAAAAACAGGTTACAGGCAATGTTTTTTAAGTAAGATGTGCTTGCCATAGAGAGATACCCATCTGAAGTAAAAATGTTACTGCGTTCTCCAGTATATTTTTCCTATCTGATGGAGCATGCGTGGGGATTCTCAAGTGTTTTCGTCGCGTTTTAAATATTCGCAGCTTGCCATTGTATGCGCTGATTTCTGTTTGCATATTGTAATTGCTCTTATCTTGTTTTGATTTCTTGGTAAAGTGGAATAGATATGGATAATTCATATGTCCTGTAGCTATTATGAGTCAAGGCTGTAAGTGGATGACTTGCTGGCTCCAAAGTCCTAATTGTTTCTGAGTAGCTGGAGTATCCTGTGGGTTGTTGTCTGGCTTGTAGCATGGGTCTCAGCTGCCGTAGCTTCATTTTTCCGTCATGTATTATTCCTAATGCTGCTAGGAGCTGATTGAGGAACCAGCTTATATGGAAATACTGAAGATTTATTTTAATCACTGGAGTTCCTTCAGTAATTTCAAGCTAGTAACAGAATAGATAACTTATGTCAATGACTTTTTCATAGTGTGGAGAAAGAAAAGGAATTTTAAAAAGGTTTGATCTTCATATTAATTGTGTGGTGGATGGATTAACTGTGGGTAGGATTTAACCAACATGCTCCTGCGTTGCACTTCCTATAGCAATACAGTAGCATCTGTGTGCTTCTCTGGCTCAGGGGATCACCTTTACTGGTCTAAAATATTGCAGGTGGCAGGTATGAATGTTTGTTGTCAATATAAAATGCATTATATTCTCACTCCCATCATGACAGGACGGCGTGTTGCTTAATAAAGGCCTGCATCACTGTAGCTGATCAGCGTCCCCAGTGCTTCACAGCTTAATGAAGGTGATGTACAGTAAGGTTGCAAAGATTGATAGAGAGACTCCACATGACACACATTCTGTCAAGTCTCTCTTCCCACAGTTCATCTCCTTGGCTGTTTCAAAAACTTGTTAAAAATAAAATGCAGATTATTTTTTCATTAATGTAATTAATATGGCACAAGTCCAGTCTCTTTTTTTTTTTTTTTTACCTTCAAAGGCACAAAAACATCCAAAAGGTTAATGGAGAATTATACTTAATTATAATGATTCATTATCATCAGTGCAGTTAAGCTAATTTATTGTTTGCGCCTGCACTAAGAGGAAAAAAAAGTCTGTTGGAGTGAAATAACGCACAGTAATTAGCCTTTTGTGTTTAGTGACTGCTTTATCCTCCTAAATGTTACTGTAAAATTCGAGCTATAGTTATGGAATAACCATCATGTCAAGTAAGGGTGGGCAGACAGTAAAACGTTTGTTAGCAATGCAGGTGCACCTGTTACAGAGGTAGAGGCAAACAGTAAATATCAGCGTGTCAGATGAGGACAGTTTTAGGACTTGGACTGTTAGATCTGGCATCATCCAAAGGCCAAATATAAATTAATAACAGGAACACTTGCTACTAATGTGTCTCAGATTAGAAGCATAATGTCATATTCAGAAACATTGATTTTATTATGTCAACATTGGGAGGAGCATGTATACTTCATACATACATACATATATACTTCATTCCAGTAATTTTTTTTTTTTTAGGTGACAATGCAGTCACTACAGGCAGATGAAAGCTGCAGTGAGCAGGATTATTATTGTTTATGTTGCTTCAAAAGCACACTGTAGGAACTTAAAAATGCAGATTACCAAGAGTGAACATGTTTAAGTGAGTGGTTCACAGAGTGAAGCTATTTTTACAAATGAAAGCAGTGACAGATCAGCAGGATACTTTGGAAGTCTACGGTATCAGTTGCAAGCTACTGACCTCCACAACACAAACCTGAGAATGATGCTGAGAATCTACCTTTTCACTCAAAACTAGATTATCCTTTAATGAGATCAGAGATTTTGGCCAAGCATCATAAAAGGTCATCTCTGCATTACAAGATTGCTACCGGAAGGTTGTGTCTTGCATTGAAGAAGAGGGAACTCTCTAATATTTTTTTCTTCTTTTTCTTCCCCTATGACCAAAATAATTATAAAAAATTGTGCGCCGTGAAAATTTCTTAAGTGGGGTTTGACTTTCTTAAAAGTTCTGCAGCCCCTTAATAATAGGGAGAAATGCAGCTGCTATTTCAGAACCTCATTTGGTAACCTCTCAGCTGCCTTGCCCCTTGGCCTATGCCATGATTATTTTGTAGTGTCCTGGTAGATGTAGAAGTTGCCCGGTAAATTATAGCTCACACCAGCTGCACTGAGTCTTTGTGCCAACAGACAAAACCTTCGCTCACGGCTGCACTGCTGTATCCAGCCCGCGCACTGCAGCCACACTGAGCTTCTCGGGGACAAAAGCCTCAATGAAATGCACCTTCAGCAGCTCTCACTTGCACTGTTGTGAAAGGCAGGCCTTGCGAGAATGACATAACCAGTACTGAGCAACTCACAGCTGTGGACGCTGTGCGTGTGCCCTACAGACATCTGTCCTCGGAAAGCAGCACTTTCCGCATTGACTTCAGTCCAAGTAGCAGTTGAAGTCATTCAGACCACCCAGTCAATGAACAGGAGTCAAGGAGGGCCTTCTGCTGGCCATCCTTAATGCCGCGCTAGAAGTACTCGGGACAGAAGTCCTTTGACTCAGTTGAGTGTAAGTGGCTTTTAACCACTCAGTGCCTGGTGGGGTTTTGCAGTATACTCACATCAACATTGGTCTTCCGAGATACGGATACGTTACAAGAGTATGAGTGAGGTGTGGCTGGTGCAGGAGGAACTGCTTAATCAAGCAGCATTGATGTATGGGAATCTGCTGCTTGCCAAGCTGTTACTGTGTGTTTCCCATAATTAGGAAATGGTTTTGGTGCATATTCTTATGTTTTGGTTGCCATACTGAAGTGAACATGTGCTATTAATTTTTTTCTTCCGCAGCAGGTCAGTCAATACACTATCTAGCTTGATACTAGCATGTAAAAGGACACAAATTCCAGGTGTATTTGTATTTATCACTACTCTCTTTGTAAAATCACGGAGACAAAAGCATTTTGCAGTGCTGAAGACAATCCATGCAGACTAGAATTTGTTTACTACCTCAGGCAAATTGCTTCATAGACCCTCTACATTAAGATTACTGAATCAGAGGCTGACAGAGGAGGAAAACCTATTTGGTTCCGTCACTGCAGCCACTGTCTGGGGACATTTAGGAAGCTGACTGGGTCAAGATAAGTGTTCACACTGAGCAGGTGAAAGCATGAATTAGTTGTATGGGGATATTTCAGAACACACATTGGGTGGTTGCCAGCACCCTGGCATGCTTCTGGGTGACTGTGGTCAGTGAGTCATCAATTGCAGTGAGGAAAGAGCACAGGAGCATCACTGACCTGTACTTTCTTATGCCCATATGGTATCCACCATCATGACTGACCCTGAAGGATTACAGTGAGGATCTGTAGAAGTGAAAGTGTGACTATCTCCAGCTTGAGCTAGCCTCCGGGGCTGAAGGCTCTAACAGGCTGTGCCTCTTTAACCTGAATGCATCAGGAAATGCATGACAGATACTGCCCAGAGGTATTCATCTGTAACTTCTACCTGTGCTGGTGCGCTGTGAAGCAGGAGAATAAGGCCATGGTTTGGCCTCTGCTGCTTGATTTCATAAGCCTTTGAACATGATTGTTATCAAAGAGTATAGAGAAAAGGGAAGTTGTTGCCAAAGATGTGAGAGAGAAGGACGCTTATGCCCTCCTGTTTCCCCCTCCACTTTGCATGCCTGTGCAGAGCTAACCATGTTCTCATACTTAGTTTTACTCAGTTGGTTCTTTTCCAGAAAACAAAGTCAATTCTTAGTGACCCTGTGCCACAGCTTAATCGAGGCTTAATTCTTATCACATGATATTAAAGTTAATAGATTCCTAGTAATTAATAATCTATTTCTGTGTTGCTGTTTCCTGCAGTGTGCTGCTCTGGTTGGTGAAGACCAGCCTCTCTGCCCAGATCTCCCAGAACTTGACCTCTCTGAACTAGATGTGAACGACTTGGACGCAGACAGCTTTCTGGGGGGACTCAAGTGGTACAGCGACCAGTCAGAGATCATCTCCAATCAGTACAGCAATGAACCTGCCAATATTTTCGAGGTAAGGCAAGGTGGTGCAAGTGCATGTTGCAGAGTCCTTGTTTGCTTTTTTTCTGTGGATCGTGTGTTTTTTGTTTTGTTTGCCTGTTGGATAAGAATTACTACTATTCTCCCCCTGTTAAGAGACAACAAACATGGTGATATCTGTTACAGTTTCTGTCTGGCACCCTTAATCTTCACGATCAAACCCAGGCCTGCGATCTGGAGGAATATGGCTATAAAGTGCCTAGAGTGCACTACCCCGTGGTGTCATGGCAAGGAGTTGCACAGTTGTCAGCTACAAAGAAGAAATAAAAGCTGAAACCCATTTGTTGTTTTCCACTTGTATTCCCCAGCAAGAAGAGGAGTGCAGCACAGCAGCTGTCTGGTGAATAGCTGGAGCAGTTCTAGTAAAGGTTTTTACCACTCAGGGCCTTACTGTGCAAGGCACTTGTGCACAAATTGAGAGGTCCTTGTAGTTGATGTATAGGGAAGAAAAAGAGTAAATGTGACAGAAGGCAGTCAGGACTGTCAGTAGCTCAGGAACAAGCACAAAATTTGAGATGTTTCATAGACCTTCTGTTGGAGAGCAGTCTTAAAGTCAAAGCTGAAGGGCGGTATGGAAGATACAAATGTTTTCTTGACAATTCTACCTTGAGGATCAGGTTGGTTGAGAGGATGGGTACTGTGTCTTTATTTCAGTCTCCAATCTTCTTCTGTCATGTAAAGCTTTCAGGATTCTCTGCCTCGTAACCACAAGGCAGAGGCCAGGGTTCAGGAGGGGCACAGTGAACTCCTTCCCTCCTTGATGATAGGAAGTTCCATAGATTGCCCACTGAGTGGGAAATTGGATAACAAATTGACACCTGGCAGGAGGAGCTTGTGCAACAGCAAGCACTGGTGCTCTCACAGAGCAGGTACTGCAGCTCTGGGAAGTATGGCTGGCCCACTGGCTTGGGGGAGCCCCAAGTTGTCATGGTAGAGTTTAAAGCCTAGAAATGTTTAACTGAAACAGTATAATAAAATTCTGACCAAGGATGTAATGAATAAATTTTTTCTTTCTTATTTTTTTGTAGACAGCCCCAAACCTACTGATGAAGTTACTCTGGATTTATACCAGAGTAACTGAGATCAGAAACAGGTCTTCTCTACTCAATGTCTATCATTTACACCCAAGTAACTTGGAACTAATTTTATTAAAATAAAACCAAAATTAGCCCTACAAAGCCCAGTGTTTTATTTTTATTAGTTGTATAATGTCCCACTCCTTGTTTTACAAAGTTTCCAAACTCCATCTTGTTCTTGAATTGCAATTTTACTGCCTCAGGCAGAGTACTGCTTGCTGGTGTGGTATGTTTGGATGGTAGGTGGCAGGGGGGCAGGGGACACATTAGCAGCTAGCATGGTAGAGAGTGGTTTTGCCTGTTTTATAACCAAGGAGACATATTTTTCCTCATTCATCAACGCAGAGACATTTTCCTTTTGGAAAAAAATCAATTGAAGATGCAGACTTTCAAAGTGTAAGTTCCAGATGAATAATGTGGTGAATAAGCATCTATCAGCTCTTAAGCACACAAACTTTTCCAGTAAAACCAGTGGAACTTGACCACGGGCTCTTGGCCTGCCCTGTGTGTAACTGCTCAGCTGCACTGGTGGCCATATCTGCTGCTGGGCACAAAATTGCCTCAGATAGGGCACAAAATTGCCTCCCTCTGTGTGCTTTGTATAGGAATTGTCACATCCTGTAAGAGACAGTTCCCTTTGTGAAAAGCAAAGCGTGTTCCAAACAGCAGGACAACCTGAGAGGCTTGTTCTTAGCATCACTGGGAGATGACGACAGGAGGTACTTGGTCATTAGTTATAACCTCTCTCAGGCACATTGGGATGCTTCTGAGGATGAGCAGCCCCATTGTGAAGAAATAGGTGGTATGCAGCTTGGAGGCAATTAATAGATCAGAAATAATAGTTTGGGAATGAAATAAGCAGATCCTTTCCTAACAGGGAAATTCTGTTGTCCTTTTTTGCAAGTGCCTGGGTTTCCTTGTGCTCAGCAGCTGCATCGCTGTCTCTGGCAGCACAGCTTGGCCTGTTCTTACCTGTAGGGACAGATTGTGCTCTAATAGCACTTTGCAATACTGCAGTGCAAAATTAGACTATTTTCAGCTTCATAGTGTGTTGTGTTAGTTGGCTTAGGAGGATGGGAATGAAACAGTTACTTGCTTCTCCCATACATGAACCCTGTCCCCATTCTCCATCATGCAGCTGGATACCTCACACTGTTTCTCACCTCTGCCTCTCTGTAATGTGACGACTGGGGGTGCTCAAGAACAGAAGAAGATATCTTCTTCCTCCAGAGATTTTCTCACATACTCTGTGAGGGACTGTTTGTTTTAGCTGAGAGAATGGAAGTTTTGTGCAGTTTCCCACTTGGTAATCTCTAGGGTTTTTCCATACTGATCTGCACTGGCTTTTCTTTGGAAAAAAAAAAAAAAATCTTTCCCCACCCTGTTTTTCTCTCCCGTGATGGTGGGAGCAGTATGCTTTTTCTGACTCAAGCTTCCAGATGAAGCTTTGTCAACCTCAAAACAGACATACACTCAGTTTGAGGTGGAAGGGAAAGAACTAGAAAGAAATGTGCCTGGGTGTCTCTGATGCACTTGTTTTTAAGACAGGCTTGTACTTGGGAAGCTTTTTCTCACGCTCCTGGAAGCTTGCTTGAGCCAAACGCCTACAAGCTTGGACACTCCCATGGCATTGGGAGCCTCATGGACTAGAAATTGAGTAGTTATGGCAGTAACCATAAGTCAATTGAGATAAAGGTTGAATTAGTCTAGATAGTATGTAACTGCTGAGTATAAATCCCTGCTCTCTCTCAGCTGCTTAGGTGTGATGAGACTCTCACCCTAGTGTTAGAACATCCCAGTGTTTTGCTGGCACGCTAGGTTCAGCACCCTTCATACACCACTGTAACTGATCATAGTCCTGAACCAAGCCTGTACTGTCTGCCTCAGCACAGAGGCTACTTTTACCAATATGCCTACATATGCACATTATGAATTAGTAAATTTCTTTCTCTTTATAGCCTGACCGCTTCTGGTTTTAGCCTAGTTTTCTCTGCCTCTTGTGTTGACTACTGGAAAGGAGTTCTTGCCCCTCAGGGCACTGTCTGTTGACACAAGTTCATGCAAGTAAATAGTTAACAAGTCACCCAAGACCAGTTGTTTAGATGGTTCACTGCATCATTCACTTTCATGATTTGCTGTTGTGAAGAACCAGAGCTTAAAACAGTTGTATTTGTAATAAATTGATTTGGCTACTACAGAAGGATTAGTTTTCCATTCTGTCAGCCAATGCTATGTGCACACATGAAAAAACATACAACTTCATGTGGCACAAGTGAGAGAGATTTTGTTCACAAGCACTGTAGCCCCTGAGGCTTCTAATACGGAGTACCAGATCATGGGAGGTTAGTCATAATTGAAATTATTTATGACCCATGCCTACCATTATGGAAAGAGCAGGCATCTACAGTGGATGTATCTCTTTGTTGGCATTGTTTACAAATAACTTAGCTGATGTTAGGAGAAAATGCAGCCCTTAGGTAGGTCATAACCTGTTAAAGTATAAGGAACATGTGCAAAGCCATAAAGACTTGCAAATGTGGTATTCTCACATACTTGGCAAAACAAAAGCCTTTAACAAGGCTTCAGAAAACTCCCATTGCTTGCTTGCTCTTCTGTGGACTTTATTTATATGATTCTCTATTCCAGAGAGATGCTTACTCTGTTTGATGACTTTATTTTTAGTCATTTTGCAGAGGCGTAGTCCAGGTTACTTTTCAAGACCGTGCTATGTGCCATGTATTTGGAAAGCCTAAGCAGGCTACTGTGTTTTATAGCAGGCTGCCAAAACCTGCTGCATTACAAGCAATGAAAACGTGGGGGAGGAAAGAGATGCACAGTGAGTTGCATACAGTCTTGTCCCTGGCAGCAGGGAAGTTCTGGGGAGATAAATCTTTTCTTACTGGTTTGGAAGGGTTTGCATCAGGAAAATGACGAGGGTAGAGGGGAGCCCTAAACATCACCAGGGTGTTTTGCAGTGCTTCAGATTCTGAACTCCAGCACGTTCTGTGGTGCTGCCAGTCTCTTTCACTATTTCAGGTTATTCATTCAAGGTTTGCAGCCAGATTGATTAATGAATTACCAGATCTTGCGTAAAATGACTTGGCCTGACTTTTAAAGAACCACCAATGTTTTTTTTGCCAGTCTTGTGACTAGTGTTAATGGGTTTCCAGAGAGCTGAGCCTATATAGCCTTTCTGTACTGGCCTCCCCTAGCATTTTTTCCACTTTCTAATTTTCTCCGAAACTAGTAGCCCAGGGCAGGCAGTTCAAGGAGATATAATCTCAGGGAGAGAAGAAAAAGAAAAAAAAAAAAAAAAAAAAGACATAGTAGTCAAATCCTTGATGGCTGATGCCCTTCAGTGCCAAATCAGCATGATTTATCATAGCCATCTATTCAGCACAACAGAGGCTGGAGGTGAGCTGCATGGTGTACCTCACACAATATGCATAACTAGAGCTCTGAACTTTGAAGGAAAGCCTCAGAGCTATTTGCAAAGTGCTGGTGCTTAGTGAATACTAAATTACATTTAGGAAATAGTCTACTGCTACCAGTTATACTTCATTTTTATTCTTGACACAGACACCTAAATCAGAGAACAGTAACATTTCAGAGATTATGGTAGCAGTTTGGGTATGTTCCAACACTATAATAGGATCAGAATTTTAAGGCCTTTTTTATTATTACCAATAGTCACTTAGTTTCTACTGCAGCGTACTTTGTAGGGAATTACAGCTTTTACTAAAAAGATTAAAATGCTATTATGCAAATGATTGCAGTATGTTATTATGTTTACAAATTAACATCCATGGCTCAACACACAAATTAACTAACTATTCCATCTATATTATTAAGGATTTAATAAAGTAACTGTTGATAAAAATGAGAAGCTTGGAACAGTTAATAGGAACTGATTGTGATTTAACATAGAACTTAAACATTGTGTGTAATGTTCTAGATGGTATAATGGCAGAATAAAGCTTATCAAAGTGCTTTAAAGAACTGAGATTGTGTGAACAGCATAGCAGCATGTCTGAGGCCTCAGAGAGCACAGACTAAATAGCTCTGGGCAGTAACGTGGGGCAGGCAGCATATCAGAGAATCTGGAGGCAGCACAAGCCCATCTCCTATCAACATGCAGTTTGCTGCTCTAATAAGTAGGTGTTTTTGAATTTCAGATCCATACGCATCGAATTTTACATGATAAGCACAGGTAGGATCCTTGGGAGCTTGTGTCCCTCTCAAATGCATCCTGTAATGAAATGCTTCTATGGCAAATGGGATTTCACTGCAGAGAGGATCTCTGGATGGCAAAAAAGGGGAAGGCTGAGTTCAGGCTGAGATGACTTTACAAACAGCGCTGCAAATTGCTATTCCTAGCAGTTCATAAGAGATCATAAAAGCAAACAGATAAGAGCTACTGAGGGCCTAGAGAAATGAATGTACAGTATGTGGTTATGGGATAGATTTAGTGGAGAGACAGGCAACGTTGTAGGTTTAATACAACAATAAAC
This sequence comes from Ramphastos sulfuratus, assembly GCA_013399055.1. Classification (NCBI taxonomy): domain Eukaryota; kingdom Metazoa; phylum Chordata; class Aves; order Piciformes; family Ramphastidae; genus Ramphastos; species Ramphastos sulfuratus. Next base: position 105,848 of record WBNM01000073.1, on the reverse strand, counting down.
ATAAAAGGCGAAAGATGCAGATTTGGGATAGGAAACTTTATAAGAACAATAAAAGGTAACAATGTATTATAAAACCCACTTGTGAGACACTGAGAAAGACCCTGTCTGTGTGCTAGGGGAAGAAGATTGTGGCTGCTGAGCAAAAATGCCAGAATGGTTATATTTCTAATGGAAGAACTTCACGTTTCTTGTGTGCTGCTATTCATTGCCTTTACCAGTGTCTCTGGCCTGACTCAGATTTCTGCATCTACTAAATAAGGGCCAGCACAACACTGCATCTGTGAGGATGATGCATGTAAACTATAATCTGTGACTAGCTATGCTGACATTTAAAAAGGCTCAAGCAGTAAGTGGAATTTGTTTTACTCAAACCAGCTGCTATGTAATTGGGAAGAGTTTATGCAAATGCTCCGTATCTGTGCTAGCAAGGTGTTCGCCGCTCCTTTCTTCCCCCAACTTGGACAAACTACAAACTGTCTAAACACGTCTCTGTTTTAATGCAAGAACCTTGCATGTTGGTTGAAACCTTCAGGCAGGGGGAAAAAAAGTCCCAAATGAGCAAAAAAAAACCCAATTGCTTTGAGAGCTTATTGTTTGATGTATGAGGCCACCAAGACCGTACCCCAGGCGCGCAATCAAGAAAATGCAACTGATCCCCTTCACGGTCCCATTAAGGAGATATTTCACCTGGAGCAGTTGTGGTTTGAGGTACCCATCGTGTCTCTGCTCTGCTGAGCACCTGTGCTTTTTGCAAGAGGGAAGACTAATGCTCACTAGAACAGTAGTAAGCTAATTAGGTCATTAGACGAATGTCTTGGCCCGTGTTAAAACCAGCCCTTGAGGACACCACCGTGTTACACTGTGTTCCCGCTGGCTACAGATCTAAATACAAACTGGTGTCAGCTGCCATACAGACAAAAATGTAATAGCCTCCTTTCACAGAGGTCATCTTAAATCCACTTTGGTCACAGTCACAATCCACATCTGTTTTAGTGAGATGCAGCTTCTTAAGGTGGCATTTGGACTTCATAAGCACACAAACAACCAAGCTATAAATTGCCGCTGCTGGGAGTTATTTTGAATAAGTGTATACTGTTTCATATTTATAATGGTGAGGCTTCATAATATTCTCAGTGAATATATAACACAGATCAGTTCAACAAGCATGAAATTGTATGTTGTCAACTTGTCACATAAATAGAGCCATATTCCAGCTTACGATAAAGTTGAACTAAATATTTTCTCCCTAGAACTGCGGAGAGGGTCACTGAAAAGTGGGACAGTGGCTCTGGCTTCTCTTAGAAGAACACTCCCAGAGTCACTGCTAGTAAAAAGTAAATATTTCTGATAAGATTCTTCTGTTGTGGTTTTTTTTTTTTTTCCTTTCCTACTTGCTTAACCACAGCAGCAGAAAGTTTGCCTTTCTTAGACAAATGCTAATTGGCTAAACTGTTGAATTTATTTCCCTTAATGGTTTTATTTCTAGTGTAACCTTTTTTTTTTGTTTGGTTTGTGGGTTTTTTTTTTTTCCTTGGTTGTTACTATTTTTGCACTGTGCATCATTGCTAATTGCTGCTAAATGCTCCATCTTAACCCGGGCATGCACTTCCCCTGCTGCCCCATCCCACTTAACATTTACTCAGGCCCATGCCATTACAGAAGGATAAAATCATAGTGAGGCTTAATTTAGTAATTTTTTTTTTCCCCTGAATGCTGCTAACCTATTGTGCATGTGTGTGTCAGGAGGAAGAAATTGCACAGAGCAAATTTCTTGCAGGGAAAAATCTTTAGTAGTGAATTGAGTGAAACTTATTTTTTTCCCCTGTGAGCAGAAAAGGAATAAGAGACAGAGTGTGTGTGGCTGTGAAAACTTAGCCACTTGTGCTACAGTGATTGAAATACTCAGATGCACCAGAAATGTGAAGCTTTCCTGGAGGAGTTTTCCCTGCAGCTTTGTGGGCCTTTTGTTTTCCACTTTCCAGTGTCTGGGTTTGGTTTTGATAACTTCGTGCAGGTGCTGGCACCTGACAGGCTGTGGCTCTGGCATGTGCAGGCATCTGACTGCTCAGCCATGCAGGCTGGCATCAGGGCTTGGTGGAAATCAACCCCTTTGCAATGCATAGTCTGTGGCTTTGGCTGTTTTTTGTTCTGCCACAGCAAAGCAACCAGCCTTGCTTCACAATGATTGAGAAATTAATTGGCACTTTGTGGTGGTGACGAGCCTGAAGGGCCATGATCATAGAATCATAGAATGGTTTAGGTTGGAAGAGCCCTCAAATATCCATAGGCAGGGACTCATCCAACCTGTCCTTGAACCCCTCCCTGGGCAACCTGTGCCAGTGTCTCACCACCCTCACTGTAAAAAACTTCTTCCTAACATCCAGTTTCAATCTCCCCTCTGCCAGTTCAAACCCATTACTCCTCATCTTGTCATTACAAGAGCTTGTCAGTAGTCCCTCCCCAGCCCTCCTGTAGCCCCTTTCCGATACTGGAAAGCTACTCCGAGGGCTCCTGGAAGCCTTCTCTTCTTAAGGCTGAAGGGCCCCATGATTGCAGTTTGCTTTTTACCACATGCAGTAATCACTGAGTTTTGTTTTATGAAAGCACAAAACCAAAACCTGCAGAGATTTTGGTGTTATCTTGAGGCCTTGTGATGCATGGGAACAGTGCTTCCATTTCCTCACACATCTGTAGTTTTATGCTTTCCTGTGAGTAACACAATGGGGTGCTGGCCCATAATGGGTACTTCTAATCACCAAGATGAAGATGAGATCATAAGGACAGAACATTTTCTGTAAGGAGCCATGGGCAAGTGTTGTGGACATGTTGATTTGTGACATGTTTGAGTTGCCTGAACTGCTCACAGCTGTCTAGCTCGTCACAAGAAGTTCAGGAGGATCATCAGGGCAAGGGAGGTGATTCTGCCCCTTTACTCTGCTCTTGCCAGACCCCATCTGGGGTTCTGTGTGCAGTTCTGGAGCTCCCAGCACAGGAAGGACATTGAAGTGTTGGAGCGGGTCCAGAGAAGGCCATGAAGATGATTAGAGGCTGCAGCAGCTCTGCTATGAGGACAGGCTGAGAGAGTTGGGGCTCTTCAGCCTGGAGAAGAGAAGGCTTCCAGGAGACCTTACAGTAACCTTCCAGTATCTGAAGGGGCCTACAGGAAGGCTGAGGAGGGGCTATTGACAAGGTCTTGCAATGACAGGACAAGGGGCAATGGGTTTAAACTGGCAGAGGGGAGATTGAAACTGGATGTTAGGAGGAAGTTGTTTGCAGTGAGGCTGGTGAGACACTGGCACAGGTTGCCCAGGGAGGTTGTGGCTGCTCCCTCCCTGGAGGTGTTCAAGGCCAGGTTGAATGAGGCCTTGAGTGACCTGTGCTAGTGGGAGGTGTCCCTGCCCATGGCAGAGGGTTGGAACTGGATGATCTTTGAGGTCCTTTCCAACCTTACCATTCTGATTCCTAGCACCTTACAGGATGAGAGGTGTTGAATGGGCGCAGAACTTCCTATACCTTTACGATTCTGTCTGCTGCCACATCCCCTCCTTGAGAGCTCAGTGCTATTAAACCTTTGGAGGGGTGGTCTGTCAAGTGATCTGACGGACTGCAGATCTTTCCTCCAGGGGATGTGCTTGCCTGGAAGTAGAGAAAGTGGGTGGAAAACTTGTTTCTTACCAGAAAGATTGCTTGGAAGAAGGTGGTGATAATGGTTTCTTGGAGGACTCGTTTGGTCAGAGGAACATTCTGCTTCCCTGTGAGCTGCTGGAAGAAACAGTGGGAGTTTTTTGCTGGATTGGTACTTTCTCCTGGGCAGAACTCTGATTTGTTTGTTGAAGTGCTCCTAAACCTTTGTGAATAGAAACAATTGTTGTTCTCCGAGGCTGCTTTTTAAGCAATGACATAACAACATAGGAACTGCATCAGAGAGCGCAGGTAGTAACTATTATGGAAGTGAGACTTCTCACTGGGATTTTCGACTTTGTTGAGAATGCTGTGGGCCTGCACGTTTCCAGAGAGCAGTCCCTGGCCCTAAGTGAAAAGCAGGTATGATGAGAGTTTTAAAAGTCTCCTGGTGTTCAGTATTACCATTTTTATTTAAAAATGCATCAGTCGACTGGCTGTATCTAATTGTGTGCTCCCCTCTGCCTGACCCTGGGGCTGAGACTGAGTGAAAAGGACATTTGCTCTATTGTCTCTGCTTCAGAAGGGCTTGTTGGTGGGATGTGAGCATCCAGGTCATGCAGGTGAGTGATGATGTGGCTGGTAAAGGATAAAGAACAAACTTGGAGCAAGCAAGGTCTCTGCAGAATCACAGAACAGTTGAAGTGGGAAGGAATGTCTGAGGTCATTTGGTCCAACCCCACCTGCTTAGGCAGGGCCACAGAGAGCAGGAAGTTGAAGAATTATTTCTGAGCTCCTCTGCTTCTCCCCCGCTTTATCAGAACTGGTAATGACTTCCTGGTTCTGTTTGCAGAATCTTACACTACACAGTGTAAACCCATTTAAACCCAGGCTTCTGCCTGTCTGAGGGAAACATACACTGTTTTTATAACTTTTTTTTTTTTAATTCTTTTTTCTGGACTTTAATTTGCTTTACTTATTCCTTCCCGCCCTGGACTGGTGTGGATTTTTGGTTTTTTCCCTATATCAGCTGTGTCTCAAAGCCCCCAGGACACCCTTCACACTAGTACAAAGATATTGGGCAAAACTTAACCAATTGTCACCTCAATTGCATCTGGAGAAAAGTCAGAAAAAAATTGTGTGGTCGTCTTTTTTTTTTCTAAGACATAAGAAAACATTGCAGAGTCCTTAGCACTGCAGAGACACTCATCCATTTCCAGTGAAAGGGTGTCACACTGCTTCTGCTTGTGTGTGATGGGAGTGTTGCCATCTCTTGTCATTTTCTTTGTTGTTGATCCCACTCTCATATAGGAAGGGTCAGGTCAGATGCCTCTGTGGAGACCAGGTCTCCTATTTGCAGCAGGAAATCTCTCGGGCAGAGAGGATAAAGTTACAAAACAGAGGCTAACATTACAAAACAGCTCTGCTGCCTCTGGCACAGTCTAGAGCATCACAGACCAATAACTCGTCTGATGTCACTCTTGCAGCACCTTATTATCTATGTTTTTCTGTAAATCCGATCCAAGGCTGTCATTACCGGTTTCAGGTAGGTGAACACCATCTGGGTGGAATAACCATGTGCCAGTGATGGGCTGGAGGGGGCTTTTGTTAGTTAATCATCCCTACCTTCCTTTTGATGAGTTAATTTGTCCGTTGAGCCATGGAGGAGCCCCCAAGAGCTCCCAGGAGCCCCTTGTTAAAATTCTGCCGACAAATGGGAAGTTAGGGATGATTTCACTCTTTCTGCTGGAGCCTGTGCTATGATACTGCTAAATCATCCATAGTGCAGAACTTTCTGTGCAGTCGTTTTGTTACGGTTCTGGCAGCACATTCCTTCTATGTGCCTTTGCTTTTGAAACATTGTCACTGGATACCTAACCCTCCTGAAAATCTCATCTCCTGAGTTAAGTTTAATTGCAGCACTTCCATGTGGCCTTTTAGTAGCTGGCCTGCCAGTTTCCTAGGCTGTCATGCTGGCTTATGTTGTTTTGGTTTGGGGGGTTTTGTTTGTTTTGTTTTAGTTACTAAACACAGTTTTTATTTACTTGTCTCATGGTGATGCCTATAAACCCTGGAGTAGGAGGATAGGCTCTTTGTCAGTATTAGTGACCAGCCTGCCCTTGGTTTATGGTGTGCACATTGAAGTCCTTGAAAGGAGCAATGCTAGTGAAAGAAGAAAAGACCAAGGGGCTTGTAAGTGAAGATAACTCAACTTACTCTTCCTTCAGAGACCCAGGAGCACTGCTGTCTTAACTGAACTTCTCTTCCTCCCAGACAACTGCTGTTACAGCCTGCTGAGTTTGCCCAGCCCAGGGAATAAAGGTCTAGGCTGCAACACACCTAGGAGGTGCTAGCTGCAAGTTGCAGTGTGATTGACATGAGTTGGGACTACCAAACCTAGGGAGAAGCTGCCTCAAGTAATACATCCCAGTGTGGACACATTTCTCTCCAGACCTAGGAAGAACAGCTGAATTTAAACAGTTAAACAGGCAAAGCCTCTCAAAAGGCTCGGAAGCTAAGTGTGCTGGTTTGAGGCTAATTGGAATATTTTAATGAGAAAAATTAGATTATAAGCTCTGAAAAGCAAACAGTGGTGGTCTGCTTCACCCATAGGTTTGCAAGGACACAAACATAGATAAGGCAGTTCTGTTTGGAGTCTGTTGGTGTCTGTGTTTTCTCCTTGGGCTTCTGCTGTTCTACTTGGATCTGTGAAACCAAACTAATCATTCTGCTTCTAATCCCCCTTGGTGATCCTTCCAGCTCACCTGTCACATAAGGTACACTCTGGGTCCCAAACCATCACACTAAGAAATACTGTCACTTGGAAGATGTTCTGCTGGCTTTTCAAGGAGCCAAACAGGACCTTTTGGCTGTGATACAGGACTCTTACAGCCAGATCAGGACAAGCTCCTGCAAGGCCATGAGTATGCCTCTGCATCATGCTGATGAGTGCTGTGGGTGCCTTTATTAGCTTTTGCTCAGTATTGATGTTTGTCCTAGGCTGTGCTCTGAGAGAGAGCAAACCTCTCCTGCAGGAGCATGGGGAAAGTGATGGAGTGGGACACTGGAGTAAATCTGGAAGAGTTAGTTGGGATCCTCCTGGGCCATGAAGTCTGGCTAGAGGTCATCATGTAGTGTACCAAGCAGGTTCCTGCAGGGTTAGTCAGGATTCCTATATTGTGTTTTCTGAACTGGGTTGGGAAGGATTATTTGATTGTACAGACCCAAATGGTGTCCAAGAATCTGTGCTCTGCTGCAAAGGCCCAGGGAGCTTTCTGAGTATTAGGAAGCAGGAATAACATCAGGGTTCCCACACTGAGTCAGTTCAAGTCCAGTTTGGTCAGAGTTAATAGGCCATGGAGGGCTACTTCTTTGCTGGACTATTAGCACTGCCTTACTGCCCACTGCCAGCCCTTGCAGGAATACCAGCACAGCCCAGATGCACCTGAGCTGCCTCTCTGTGGACCCTATCTGGACCCAAAAGAGCTTGTTAGAGGCAGTCCTGTCTGTGTGGAGGTGGTTGTTCTCATTCTGGATCTGTGACAAGATTCAGCTTCTGAAACTTTCATATTTAGACCAAAGCTAAGGAATGCAAAAGACCTAAACTTCAGCTGCTCTTAGTTCCCATTTGCTAACATGTGGCTTTGAAAGTTGTATGTGTTCTTAAAGATGTGCCTTGGCCCAGCAGGCATGTTAGAAACTTTGTAGAAACTGTCTTTTGTGGGTGCTGGGCTTTTCTGTCCAACTTGAAACATGCAGGAACGCTGCCTTCTCAAGCCTGTTACTCCAGGTGGCACCATGACCGTTAGCAGGAACCTCAAACTGGACTCTTCCACTTGTTCTTCTGTTCTTCCTTCCTACACACTCACTCCAGCTTGCCCTCCCTCACTATAATGTTACCTATTTGCCACAGCTTCTGTCAGCTTGCTTTTCCCCCTAACCTAACTTCACAGGGATGAACAAAAATCCACTCATGTCTCTTGTCCTTCTCCACACCTGCTTCTGGGAGTGCAATGACAGTTACCAGTTTTATTGCGTGCCAATGTTACTGCTCTGTTTACAGCAGATTTAAGAGTTTACATTAGGCCACAGTGTTATCTTCCAGTTTTCCTAATTCTATCTGCTGGCAATCCCAGCTATGTGGTTGGGGTGGCTGCCCCTGTCCTAAAGGAATTTGTGTCAATTTCTGCAGGGACAAATCCTCCCTGCGCTAAACCGCTTTGCGGTATTTGCTCAAACTGAAATTTTGACAAAGATGTTCTGTCCACATCCACCAGAAGAGATTGCCTTTTTTTTTTCAGATGCACTTGGAGGTAGATACGTTGGAAGCTGCCTGTACCTGGCTGATAACTGAGACTGAGCATCTATGTAGCATGATCCATGCCCTTTTCTAATTTGTCTTTGAATGACAAATGTGCCTTCACTGAGTCAGCAAAAGGAGAGATCCTACAGCAGAATTCATTGCCCTTCTATATCTTTTAGCAGAGCAGCTAGGCTTTCCCCACTCCTTCCCAAAATCAGAGCTCTTACAAAGACATCCCTCTAATGTATTGTCCAGAACTTGCATTATGTTCTTTAGCCATTTCCAATCAAGACTCATCAGGTTATTTTCTTTAGAGTCCCTCCAAACTGTACTGGCATGTTCTCAATTAGAAAAATACCTCAAATATTTGCGAGAATCAACGTTGCAGGCATTTGGAGATACTCCACATTATTCCTCATCACAGCAGCCCCTAGAGAGTTAAATCCAAGACTTGAGTGTGTATGACCTCAAAAAAAGCAGATTTCGTTGCAGACTTCTGCATTTCACTCAGGAGCTGTGCACAAGTTAGCTGAGGTTCTCTTGAGAGGCTTTAAGATGAGGAATTGGTCAAATTTTCATGGCTTCAGTTTTCCTTGCAAGTACTGTGCTCAGTTCTAAAATTACATCTTTCTTAACTTTGAAACTGCTAACTGGTAAGGCAAAACCCCTCTGTGCGTGAGGAAGATGGCAGGACAATAGAGTGGTGTAATAACATCCTTGTTTTCAATACCCAAGGAGTCAAAATGCTCGCACAGTTGGAATGAAAACCTCCAAGGTATTCTTGACTTCAGTTTAAATGTTTGGATCCATCTGACTTGTTTCTGTGCAAAGAAAGTGTCTCCTGCTGCCAGATTTGTACACTCAAACATTGCTGGAGATGTCTTCCTCCTACTTCTTAAGTACTTGTACCTTTGGATTCATGTGGGTATCCTTTCTGGTCCTGAAGGCTACTCAGCTAATGAAGGATCAGGACCACTTCACTTGGTGTTCTCCCTCTCTGGAATCCAATAATTGTTTTGCATCAGGGCATAATTGTACCTGTAGGTATTAGACCAAGTGGCTAATTCAGACTCTGTGACTCTTGAGTATCTCCCTAAATTGCATTCCATGATTTGGTTAGATTATATCTTATCTCTAACCTTCTTGCTTCAATAAACACACACTATCTAGCCTGTCTTCTCCTACTTTATACAAAAGGAAAATTGTCAGGACTTAATCTGTTGCTGGTGTTAATGGCACAATTCCTCATCCTAATTCCAATTCACTCTGCCTGATATCCCACAAATGCCTTTGAGAAAGTATTTTATCCCTGATCCTGTGCCAAAGACACTTTCTTCCTCCATCACTGCTGTCTGACTTCTTACAGACTTTGTAATGACCTTTGCAGGCTGTGGTAGATGACACAGTCTTACATACAAAAGTCCACAAATGAGTGCCACATCTCAGGCTGTCACTTCAGCTCGGAAGGTCCTTCACAGCAGATCACTGATCTTGAACTATTACTAGTCAGAAAGTGCAGTCTCTTCACTAGCTAAGAAAAGGATGGGAAAAGCATACAGTGAAAAATGGGACAGCAACACAACAGCTTGTTTTTTTCTCCTCTTCTGTCTGGCAGGTGGTGGGACCCTGCAGACACCCCATGTGCTGCTCTCCCCACAGGCTCTGCTCTTTGGAGCCTGCATGCAATAAAGCTGCTGTCATGGCAGCTTGATGGGGACAAACAGGGGTTGCTTTTGTGGACACTTCTGTTTTTAAGTGCCATCTAAAGTAAAATATTTTCTTTCTTGGCTTATGGTAATTTGGAATTGTTTGAGATGATGCTCTACTGAACTCTCAGTTCACTACTTCTGCTTATCTTACCATGGGGCAAATCTGTCTGTGTGACCTACCTAACCACATATGGATGTTTTCTGAATTCTGTCTTCCCAAAGTAAGTTATGCAAAGAGAGAACTCCACTTCAATAATATTTTATGGGTCCTTGTCTGTTTTGCTGTGGTGTGCTGATGTTCTTCCTAACGTTCACTACGTCATGCAGGTATCTTCTGGCTTTCTGGTGGAGCTACGTCTGGCACACCAGCCTTGTTCTGTTGTGGCCATTCACTACTGTCTCTCTATTAACTTTCTCTGGAAATCTCCATTTTGGAATGCCTGTAGTAAGTGAGCAAACACGATGGGAACTTTCCTTGTACAAAAGATGACAAAATCATGAAGTTCCAGGAATGCATGGAATGAGCCTCCCCTTAGTCCTGTTGCTGTTGACAATCATTTTTCGTCACTCTTCTGTAAGCTTAGCTGCAAGTGCTTTGGGACAGGGACTGTGCACTGTTGACATTGGTGAAATGTTCCCTGAAACACTGCTGTTGCTGGCTGGAGTCCTGCCCTTCACCTTTCCTGTGAACACTGTGGCTGGAGAAGCTGATTAATCTCTTCATCAACTCCCTTGCTATAGAGCAGGGATTATAATCCTCCTTTCTTGGTCTTGTCTGTTTGAACTGGGAGTACATTCTGCAGTCACTTTCCCTTATGATGTGGCTGGAGACTGTTCAGTGCACCAGAGCTGTTGTTTTGGTAGTGCTAGAGCAACACTTAACCAGGAGAAAGTAAAATTCCAGGAGGTGGATAGTAATGTTAATCATCATAATGAAGATGGAGCATTATTTTTACTGCATGAATGTGGAAGGAGAGGCTGAGAAATAGATGACTGAAATCACTGAGTGCATATTTTCAAAACCAGGGCTTGCTCAGCAGCCAGGTGACAACAGACATGTTGTTTATTTGACAGAGAGGCTGTGAACTTAACTCCTGACTCAAAAAGAAAACTTGCTTCCCAAATGAAGACATATGGAGGGTTTTAATGGCAGTTGCAAGACAGGTGGCTAGGTTATGCCACTATGCATGAGCTTATAAAGCCACTAGGTATATATCTGGTGAGGGAATCTGTGAATTCCACCACTATTTAAGAGTGAAAACATTTCTCATTCTGAAAGGAGAGTCAAAGAGAAATGGTGCCTGGGAGGGCAGGCTCTGCTAGCTCCACAGCAGCCAAATGCAGTGCCTGCCCGATGAGGGAGGAAACTTCTGGTGGGCTGCATGGGCTGGGTTTTAACATCACCTTGGCCAATGTTTGTATCTAGAAATTTGCCTTCCTCAAGGTGGGGTTTTTAAACTATGTTAAAAGTAACTCATACTAAAAAGTCGTGGGTCAACCAGGGAAGGGAAGAATGCTGAAGGATGTGCCTGAATTGCTTTCCATTTGGTACTTCTGTTGCAGCAATCATCCAGGTGCCAGGGCCGTGTAGCACCTGGGTTGTCAGGTGGAAGGCAGTGGTCAAAATCAGCATGTGGAGACACTTGCTGCTTGAGTCCTGTGATGTTCTCAGTCTGAGCTCATACAGCTATCCACAATGGTGTTCCCAGCAGAAGTGGGAAGAGTTGAGGCAACAGGAACAGCCAGGGCTGTTACAGCACATGACTGATTTCTGTGGGGAGGTCTTTCAGACTGGCTGTAGCACGAGTGAAATGTGTGTAAGGATGGAGAACACTTGTGCTCTGCTTTGGAGGCTCTTTGTTTTCATACCTTGTCATAGTGTGCAGTGAGGAGCAGGTGAACAGGTATCCATCTTTAGACTGCTTAAAGAGAGCTTCTTGTAGGGTCTTGCAGATTCACCCCAAAAACCCACCAATATCTCCACAGTTCAGCTGGTAGAGCCTCACCTGTACGCACAGTCCCCTTGCAGTAACAAAAACCTCTTCGTTTTCTTCTAAATCCTGGGCAGTGAGCTAAAAATGTCTCGTTCAGATACGCACTTTGGAATTTCAGAATTAAATGTAATAAAGCAGATTTTTATTTTTACTCCCTTTTGATGAGCCACGCAATGAGAGAGTGGGGACGCTGCCTTAGAGTATCTTTTGATTTGCTGTTTGCTGTGTGTTAAACATTTATATTTCAAAGAAGCGTTTGTACCTATACGGAGTGTTTGGCAAATCCAGCAGCTCATTAGATGTTAACAATAGCAACGCTGCTAAATACAAAGGATTCATAGGCAAAGTACCCCTCAGGCTATATCTCTGAGAGAAAAAGCGGCAAATAGAATCAGAAACTAATTAAATAGTCAGCTAAAGCCAGCATAACTTTAAAAAGCTCTAAAACTACCAAAAATGGAAACATATTACAGTTATCTGCATTCACAGTGCAGAACAAGTTTGGTAGTATTTAAGATAATTCTCTAGTGCCTGCTATTTTTAGTCCAAGGGTAAGCTTCTGTAAGAGCCTTTCAGCGTTGCATCCCTTTAACCTGGCCTAACAAGCTAAGCCAATAAGCTGTCTGATTTCCGTCTTATAGGAGGCAGAGAGATAGCTAAAACAAACCATTTGTGGTGAAAACGCTCAGCCTATCTTGTCTTAAGAGCTTTCTTCTTATAGATTTTTTTTTTTTTTTCCCTTCAAATGTCTCACTATTCAGCGTTGCTTGTCAGAGACTGAACTGTCAGACTTTGCTGTTTGGAAATCGCAGCAGCAGAGGAGCGAAAGGAGGTTTTATCGTCCCAGCCTAATGGGAACAAACATTCCTGCGCTGCGGCCGGCAAAACCCAGTCGGGGCAGCTCGAGGCTATTGCTGTCGGTGCCTCTGAGGAAAAAGGATTGTGTTCAGTTTTTCTCAGGGAGGGAAGGGCAGACATAAAGGGCCTGATTTGCTTCTCACTTACACTTAATCTGCCCAGCTTTAACTCCACTGACTTGGCCTGGTGACGCTTGGTTTGTGCTGCTCTAATCCCAGGGAAGTCAAGCTGGGGCTGCCGCTACGCTCCCTGCACTGCCGGAGCCCAGGCTTGGGGCACCCTTTGCTGTTGAGACAGGGGTCTGTGAGCCCCTGCAGTGCTTATGCATAACTTTGCAATATTATTCACTTACAGATAGCTGTTTTTTTTTAACTGGAAATAGAAATACTGTATGGTCATGTCCCCCCAAGTACAGAATGGAGTGCACCTTTACTTTCTTCTCTCTCTCTCTCTTTCTCTCTCTCCTTTCCTTTTCCCCCTTTCTCTCGGGTGATGTGTGTGTATTCCTTACGTACATTTACTAAATAAGATTTTATTGCTACCTAAACAGGAGTGGTCCAACCCACTCCTTTCAGCCAGCTGAGCAAGATTTGGGCACAGTGTCCTGCCCTCCCTGAAACAGGTCATGCTGCCTGGATTAATGGAAGTTACTCTAACCTTTGTCCTGGGCCATTTCCAGTCCACAGCTCCTTTCCCCTCTTTCTTCCCTCTCATTTTGGGTGCTGGTGGAGAGAAGCAAAATACCTTGATACAGATGGAGGCCTTCTGAGATAGGCTGTGTTGAAGTCAGCATCCCACCCTGGCTTAGTATTCAAATGGCTGCAATTTGTTTATTATTCCTGGGGTTAGGCACATCCCACGAGGTTTTGGTTGTGCATCTGGCAGCTACATAGGCTCAAATTATAACTTGTGTTAACTTCAGTGGGGATAACTTTTAAATTGGAAATGCACTTGACGTGAACAAATATATCAGTGCATTCCCAGTAGGGAATGTGAGCAGAGCATCTACCACATTGTAGGCAAGATGAGCCCACACCACTTTTAAACTACTCTTTCAGTGCTCTGCTGCAAAACACATTTGATAAGGAGAAAGAATTAGCCCTTACTGGCTTCCGTCTGGGCTAGTGCTGGGACAGGTTGATACAGATGTATGCAGGAACTGCTACTCTCAGCCTCAGCATCCCAAAGAGCAGAGGGCCCAGGTCCCTAGCTACTGTAGATCTGTATAGCTCTGCATGCAGGTTAAAACCTGTGGGGAGGCCTGTTTTCATTGCCTTGCAAAGAATGGAATTGAAAGAACATCTAAAGTCTTAGCACCTAGTGACAAATCAAGGAGATGCATTGTTAAGGCTATTAGGAGACATCTAAACAAATCTAATTGCATCACTGCTGGAAGATTCAGACACATCTCCTCATTGTGTCCTCAGTGGTTGTAAGGGCTTACCAGAATCACTGCTTTTTGAGGAGAGGACACATTTGCCTGCTGGCATAAGCTTACATTTTGTTTTCATGGAACTTCAAAAGTGAACTGAAAAGCTTGGCCAAAGAAACCTGGAATCCATGCTACATTAAATCTTGTACCTGTAAGCACCTTCCTTACTGTGGCACCTCCACATTCTCACTTGATAGTTCATTATAAAGGAGCCTTTTATTGCTTTCAGCCTAGAATGACCACAGTATAGGTCCCTGGGATATTCTCAGCCCCCTTGGATATGGGGCCACCACTGAGGCTTGTTGAAACTTTTTTATCCTGACAAGAGTAGAGCACACAAATATAAAGATACATGTCTTTTTTTTTCCTCTTCAAGTTCCTCAGGTATTTTAGGGCTAATTTCTCCTATCTTTGTTTATTTTATCTAGCTAAACCACCTCACTAGATGGTATGCATGTAACTTAATGTGTCTTCTGGTACATACCAGGATGATGTTGGAGCCATTGCTGTGACACTTAAAGACAGGAGTAGAGCTATGTAGTTAAAACATGCAGAGTAGATGCAGCTTGAGCCTTGTAAACAAGTGTTTGTGGTGTGTCTGAATAAACTACTTTAGCCAGCTCAGACCAGATGGCAGCCTTTTGGTTAGGTCACAATAAAAACTGATGGGAAGCCCAGATGTATTAATGTTGTGATCCACTCATGCTGCAGCTCGAAGGAAAAGCAGTTTTTCTTCCTGCAAGACACAACTTACCTGTTCAGCAGGCATGGTGGTGGGTTTGATGAAGCTGAACATGCTGAAAAACCAAAACATCATAAAAAGCAATTAATGAAGTTGATACTTTACAAATGCTAATTTCCTGGTCAAATTAAATCCTAATTTTCTAACAGTAAAAGCACTGGATAGAAGTGTCTTATTTTACTATAAAAAAGGAATTTTTGAGTTCTGCATATAACAGAACAATATTTTGTTTTTTTAAAACTGTAAACTCTTCTCCCTCATTGTATATCATTTTACCCTGAAATAGGTATTTGTGTAGAGTTGTAAATCTCTGGAAAGAAGTAAGGCTTATGATAGACATCCTGACACATCCAATATAATTAAAGCTAAAGCAAATGCAGTGCTGAAATAGAGAAAGAACAAAAGCAACAAGATTATGCTTTATAGTTTGCAAAGGCAGGGTCTATGCTACCACTCAAGTGCAATTTTTAGAAGTGTCTGTCATCATTTCCATTAGTTACCTGTGTGAAATAATCACTGTAAAATATATCTAGCTCTTTTTTATCCTGAACATGCCACACTGTCTAACAGAGGTCTGTGAATGTTGAAAAATTTCATGCTGGTGCATAGAGAGATTAGTGTGGGCATGTAGCATAAATCAAGTAAATAAATAAATCTGAGCAAGCAGTGTTTGAGTATTTGGACTGGAATATTGCTGACGCTGTTACTGAGAGCTCTGCAATGGGGAGGGTCCCAACATTCTTTTCTACCTGATGCTGTAACCTGTAGCCTTCCTCCCACTCCTCCCCTCTGTTTTGCAGTAAATGTTCCCCATTAGAGCTTGTCTGGGCACTGGGACCCGTGGTCTTGAACTATGACTCTCTACCCTCTTGCGTATTTCAGGTGTGTGATAATGACTAAAATCTCTGTCTGGGTTCTTGCTCAGGACCTTACCATGTGCAGAAACAGGGAAGGGAGAATCAGTAAGGGGTGCTGTGTGCTGCTCCAGGGGAAGGTGCTGGGTGGTGGGCTCAGAGGGCAGCCTGTGTAGCTTCTCATCACCCAAGCACCAAGATGCTCTTGCAGGTTGGGCTGTCCATGTTGTGTCCCCCACCCCAGCAGCAGATCAGCTACTCCTCTGCTCACATCTGCTTCCCCAACAGTACTGGCAGCAAGCAGACTTCACCTACCTGCTTGCTTCTCTTGCTGTCTTGCAGAGCAGAGGAAAACTCCCAGCCTTTCTTTTTCTGTAGCTCTTCATCAGACTCTTTTCCCCCTTTGCACTTCTGCTCTTTTCCCTGCTCTTGTTTTTCCCAACTGCAGATGTACACAGAGTTTTGTTCTCCTTTGATGCCACTGTTCCCTGGCAGTGGGCAAGACAGTATGATAATATACCCACAATGTGCTTCAGCATCACAGATGTGCTGTTCCTGGTAAGAGGTCTGGTGATGCATTTGCAGTTTCAAGTCCTATACAAGTTCAGAAGCCCCACTGTTGAGCTCACCTGCCCCAGAACACAGGTACTGCATTTAATTGGTAATCAACAAATTAGCCTCTGTAATTATCAATGCTGAGGCCCAAACTGCTGATTTGCTTTCAGCTGTTTCCTCAGCATTGTCTTCAGCATCAAGTATAAATTGAATGTCTTAACCCTTTGATGCTGAGTCTGGCTGACTGCATTTCCAGATTCAGTTACCCTAAATTTTTGATACTGGGTCTGCCACTGGGGCACCAATTCCAACACAGCAGCATCTTGTCATTGGTCCTCTTAACACAGTCAACAGAACTATAGCTTGTTCTCATCTGCTGTGTGTTGTGTCTCTTCCTCAGAATCAGAGATTGATATCACAGAGGGGAAGAATGCAGTTGACACCAATGAAATTGGAATAGCATGCAAAATGTGAATGAATTTTGGCCAGAAAATGTAAAATGGGTTACAAGTTGCTAGCAGGATCCTCAGTTTGTGAGATAAGTCAGTTAGTAGCTCTTCAGGTTATTAGAAACTTAATTGCATGTAGTGGAAACTTCTGAAATGCAGCAACTCAGAAGCAATAAGGAAAGTGTCTGTGGTAGAAGAATATTTGGTAGACTGCTTTAAACTGACATGTTTAGCTTAGAGCAGATGGAAAGATAGGCCATCTCACAGGAGCTGTGCCAGCATTAGTTTGGGAGATGAAGGGCATGATCTTAAAGAAGACTCCTATTTACAGATGGCCTGTGCTGTGGTTTTGTGTTGTGATGTTTTAATCTCAGATACTTGTCCAAAGTTTTGTGGTATCTCTCTCCTTCCTAACCTGATTTTGGTTACTAAGATCAAACATGAGAGTGTTTCAGGCTGCAAATACACACCTTGTTGGGTATATGAATAATAGCAGATGTTCTTACTTATTTTTATTCTTACACCCTGGAGAAGGGAGGGGGGAAATGGTTGCTGCAGGTGCTCCTGTCTCCTTCAGCCTGCAGACCCTGTGCAGGTCCTTCTTGGCAGTGCCATAATGTCCCTAGGAGTGATGCTGGGAGTTTGTTCCACTCCAGGGACCTAGCTCTGGAAGTTAAGCATTGCAGTACCTGCGTTGTGTATAATTACACTATTTGTTTTCCGTCATTCTGAAGGAGAGAGGGATGGCAGAGCCTGTTGCTCCAGCTCTGTACAGCACCTCCAGAAACCCAGCTGGAGTGAGGCTTTTACATAAATATGGAGGTGTGGTGTGTCCTACAGACAAGACACAGTCAGGGTCTGTATGTAAGGCTGCTGAGGACAGAAGGCAAGCTCTAGATCCAAGTGGTCTTTGCCTACAGGTGCACGTGAGGACTGTGAGTACTGCTGTCTCCTTCAAGAAGAGATTTCTTGTTTCCTTCCCATACCCTAAAGGCATTTGCACAGAGGTGGTGATAATTAATCCCCACATTTCTACTACATAGAAAGAATCCTTCCTGTAATTTTCTCCTAGTGGGACTCCATTTTGTTTTTAAAGATAATTGATAGGTCTGGACTTAAGCATTTCAATTATGGGAGTGTCTCTTGGGGACCAGGCTAACAGACCTTGGAAAAATGTTCTAATGCAAATGCATCATGTGGATTTCTGCTGTAAGACAGCACAGGATGCCTAAGGATTTACAAAGCAGTTGAACAGAGGTTGAAGTATGTCTCAAAATACGTAATGATATGGGACTGGTTGTGAGCAGGTAAGGTGGAACAAGTGGTTCTGACTTGGAGCACTGAGTCCTCTTTGGCCCTGAGAGAAAATGCTGCCAGGTATGGCCAGCTGTAAGTTGAGGAGGAGGAGGCACTTGCCTTGGTCAGCACATTGAGAAGAGGGCAAAATCACCATGACAGCACTGTCTGTGCTGGTGCTGTGCCAGGTTGGCTGCTTCTGCTTCAGAAGAAGGAAAACCTGGACTGTAATTTTTTTGCCATTCACTGTCCCTGACCTCAGCTCTCACTTTCTGCTGGCAGGAGCAGGAAGATCAGCATGCATCCTAATCATTTTCCTCCTTCTACATTCCCTGTGTTTCTACCCAGCCTGTAGCTCCTTATCCTTGTGTGGCAAAGTGTGGTTTGCAGGGCCATGGCGGAGATACCATCTGCCTCTACCCCTGCATGTTTCTTGGCAGGTGGTGCTCAGATGGTGATGTTGGTGAGCTTGTCTGTGCCCCTGCCCCACTATGTGTGCAAAAAGAGGTGAATCTATACCCCTTGTTCCTCCTAGATCCTGAATCTTAAGGATGTTTTTATTCCAAAATGTGTCATTAAGGAATTAAATCCTGTTGGAAGTCCCAGATGTGCTCACAAGTAATTTTTTTTGTGCTTCTGAAAGTAGTGCCATAATATATTAGTATTTTTAGATCACTTGGATATTTCCAGCTGGAGGAAAATCTTGTGTACTCTTTGTTAATTGTGCTATGAATAGATCTAAGGCTGCTGAGGAGAAATGAGTCAATATGTTGAAATGGTGATCCCTCATGGGTTCACGTGTACACCTGGCTGCTCTGAATTGCTTACCAAGCTGGGCTGCTGGAGTGGTGACAGCTTCAGCCAGCTGTGGATCTTTCCCAAAGTTTCCTGGGCTTTTTACAGAAAGATGGCAAGCTGCCACTGCTCCCAGCTCCTCCAGGCTGTGGATTAATGCCTCAGTTTAGACCCTGATATTTCAGGATGAATCAAGGTGGTTCAAATTATCAGTTAAACAGCAGCATCATCCTCATCCCTTAAGTGATTTCCCTTCTTGAGATACAGCAAGCAAAAGCTTTGCATGAGAGCTGTGAGGATGATGAGGGGACTGGAACACATGCCTTGTGAGGAGAGGCTGAAAAGAGAAGACTGAGAGGGGATTTAATAAATGTTTATAAGTATCTGCCGGCCGGGGGGCAGGAGTGGGGGGCCAGGCTCTGCTCACTTGCTGCCTGGGATAGGACAAGGAGCAATGGATGGAAGCTGCAGCACAGAAGGTTCCACCTCAACAAAAGGGGCAACTTCTTGACTGTAAGGGGCCCAGAGCACTGGCACAGGCTGCCCAGAGAGGGTGTGGAGTCTCACTCTCTGGAGCTTTCCAATGCCTGTCTGGATGTGTTCCTGTGTGCCCTGAGCTAGGTTGTCTGGTCCTGCTCTGGTAGGGAGATTGGACTGGAGGATCTCTTTGGGTCTCTTCCAACCCCTGACATCCTGTGAGCTGTGATATCACAGAGGGAATCAGTATTGGAAGATACTCTTAATATTTGGAAAAGATTTTCTAAATGATGGACTTGACCCTTTTCTGAAGTGAATCAGCATACCTGAGCTGGCCACAAGAGAGCTACAGTGGAGTCTTGCATCTGGACCTCTGCATGCTGGCTTCAAGGTTTTCAGGGAGAGATTGGTGTGTGGGAAAGACAAAGTGGCCAAGTCTCCATTACAGCTCAGTCTGAGACATCTGCAGTGGGACTGCTGACAAGTAACATGGATTGCAATCATAAAATGCTAGCCACAAAGTGAACCCCGCTCCATCAGCAGGCAGAATAAGCAAAGGAGAAAGAATTATCAGGGGTAGAGGATTTAAATACCTTTGTGTGGGTAAATTATCAACTCATTTCTTAGAGCTTCTCAGTGGCCAAAGAGAGACTATCTCTGGAGACATTTAACTGAAGGCAGAAACCCAATTAGAATAAGGTTGTTACACAACTAATAAAGTGTTTTCAGACAGAGAATTATTTTTAGTGCTGCAGAAATCTTAAAGCACTAAAGCAAAACATGTGAAAGCAGGGAAGAGCACAGTTAGAAACGTTTCATGGTATTTAGGTTCCTGGATTGCTCATTTCTGAGGACTGGTTGGTGTCCTACAGCACTAGCCAGCATTTCCCATTGCATTTGCCAATGCCAAATCTTACTTCTTTTCAGAGCTGATGGCCTTCTGGGTATACTAGAAAGTTTTGCTGTCAGAGATGTGGAAACACCTGTGTTCAGTGGCATGTTCTGTTCCCTGCCTCCTTCACCTGGGGGGAAATTCCCAAGGGTGATAAAGCCCCTGGTCCTCATGTCTGTGTGTTAAACTGATGACCAAGGACGTTAAGAAGTTCATGTGGTCTGGCTGGGAAGTGATACCTGACTGCTGCTGTGTTTAAAAAAAAAAAGACACTTTGTATTTAGAAAGATGCTGTTACTACAAATGGTTTTCATAAGTGTTGAATAATTGCAGATATTTGCTGTGCAGCTTTATGTTTTAAGATTACCCTCCTTTTTCTTACAGGCTGTAGTTCTGCTAGGTGTTCTAATGGCTTGGAGTCTCTCTCTCTAGGCAGCAGCAAACCCTTTCAGTGTGACCCTGCTTGGAAGTAAGGGACAGGGTGGTGTGAGTTCCTGAGAGCACAGGGCACATCCTCTAACCTCGTTGGAGAAGGAAGGTGCTCAGCTCCTGATTCTCTGAGGCTGTGTGATGGGCAGGTTGGATGCCAGTCTGAAATGTGAGCTTCTGCAGTGACAGTGCTGAAACTGTGAAAGAGCCTGCATTTGGCCATGGCATTGCTTCTCCCCAGCGCTGTCAACACCAAGACTCAGGTTGCAATAGTAAAGCAGAAAGCTGCTGCTTCAGTGATTATTGCTCAGACATTGATGCACCCGACCATCTCTCCCTCTGCATCTCCCCTCAGCACCATTTCTGCTGTATCTAATAATTGTGTTTCTTTATAAACAGCAATTTAGGACAATTAGGAGCAATAGCATAGTTAAACCTTTAAAAGGTTATCTAGCAATGTCATTTTCTTGACTAATGTGTTCCTGCTGCCATGTCGTTTGTGAATAGACATGTGTTAGCCAGCTACTGTGCTTCATCTGTGGTGACTTTGATTTATTTGCTCTGTAAATTGGGACTGAAGCAATAATGGAAAGTGACATTAATTGTTTAACAGAGTCCTCTTTGTCACATCCTCTGCTTTCTCTGGGGTGTTTGAATGTTGAAACTTGTACAAAACTAATTGAAATTGCCGTGATGAGGACCAATGTCCACTCAGCTCTCCAGTTCTGAATGTCAGCACACTTGAATGTCTGTTTAAAGCATGAGGGCTGAGCAGCTAACAGCAAATATCAGGGTTTCTTCTGGCATGCTATTATTGAAGAAGGCATTCCCCATTAGAAATAGAAACACTTCCAGCTTTAGTGTCAGCTTTATAAGCTGCAAGGCTCAGTGAAGGGGGTGCAGGGGGGTGCCCTGCCAGCTAGACTTGCTGGAGAAGTTCCTGCTGCAGGGCTGGAGCTCAGGCAGCCAGACTGTCCCACTGTTAGCTTTTAACTCTCAAAAAGGGACTGTGAAAAGCTGGATTTGGAGCATGGTTTTATTCATGGGGTGGCTGCCCTCTGCATGTTTCCATGCTCTGCACACTGAGTTACTGCAGCACTGTACATATGTCTGCTTGGTTGGGTGGAAATCACCAGCCACTGGGACCTAGACTTTTTTTTTTTCTCAGTGGCCAAGTCTCTTTTGGCCTTACAAGTAAATGCTTCTCTGTAGCATTAGTTTTTTGCCTGAGTTAGTTTCTTGGGGATGATGCACTGTGTGTGCTCTGCTGTAGCTTTCTAGCTCAAAGACAGAGTTTCTGTAAGGTATGATTTGGTAGAGAAGCCTGACAGGAGCAGTCATCTCTGTGGTTTATGAGCATCTCTGTTTGGATTCTGGTAGGCAAAACTATTACTGAAAAAAAAATGCTAAGGGGGTACTCAAATTCACTTGATTTTTAATTTTTTTTTTTCTGAAACATAACTGGCAATGTTTTATTGTTGAGCTTAAAGTTTGTTGGTTTTGTTTTTTTAATTTGCTGTTTGTTTGTCTTACTGCTACGTTCCTTGCTATTTCACCTTTGATATGTGAGATTTGAGTTTAACTGAAATTCCTTCACACTGTGAACCTGGAACATGATGAGCCACTCTGAAGCTGGTGGAAAATCTCCCAATTTGATATCCTGAGAATCAGTGAAAGGCTTTTCATTTACTTTAATAGCACTAGGATCAGCCTAGGAATCCTAGATAATTGATCTGTCAAGATCAATTTCCAACCTTTCTGAAAAATAAGTATAATGATTTTTACACAATTCTACTCCTCCAAACCCTCAGTGTGCCAAAAAAACTGTACCTTAATAGACAGTGGGGACTATATTTCATTAAAAAAGTTGGAAACCATTTGAATTTACTCAATTTGACAAAAAGAAGACATGTTGCTGAAGTAAAATATCTAATACAAATTCATATTACAGCCACATCTGGTTAGGAATTAATCAACTTTTTGTAATTGCCATCTGAATGAGAGAGATGCTTACAGTAGTGGCACTGAGTACCCCAAACAACATAACACCAAAGGACCACTTCAAAGGCAACTTGCCTAATACATTTCTTTACAACCCAAAGAGCCTGCCATTTGCACTGAACCCCGATGGCCAGTCCTGTGCACAAATGCTGGGTGGTGGGAAGCTGTTCTTTTGGGCTGGGAGCTAGGATTTGCAGGAGTATGGAAGGGAAACCCTCGCTTGCTTCCACCTGGCTGTGTACGTGAGAAAGGTTTTTCAGATTTCACTGGTGGTTCATTTGGGTCTTCTGATTAGCTGTCTTCCTCTCTGATTCTTGTAATTTTGTCAGGTCAATTAGCTGGTGTTCTGCCTTGAAAAGAGAAAAGGAAAGAGACAGCCTGGACTGACACCATCACTGGGTGTCAGCAGCTTAGGCACATCCTGTAATACAATCCCTGAGTGATTGCTTCTCATTGTTAACACCGGATTAAAAAAAAAAACCAAACTGTGGAAGGAAAGTAAACGAGAGCAATACAGTGCAAATGCAAAGACACTTCTCTTGAACATAGAGATGGGTTATTTTGTTGTGCTTAATTACATCATCTGAGACACCGCTGCAGGTTTCTGACACGTACAGAGACATCATTTTGATCCATTTCTCTTCTCACCTGGTTCTGCTTTTTTGTTTTGTCTCCTTCTGCAGAAGATAGATGAAGAGAGCGAGGCAAACTTGCTAGCTGTTCTCACTGAAACACTGGACAGCATCCCTGTGGATGAGGATGGATTGCCTTCATTTGATGCACTGACAGATGGAGATGTGACCAACGAAAATGCCGCTAGCCCTTCCCCAATGCCCGACGGCGCCCCTCCGACTCAGGAGGCAGAAGAGCCGTCTCTAGTAAGAACCCTTCCTACTGTTTAACGGGAATTGGATGTGCCTCTGGCAGCCCGCTGCATGGGTATGATGTAGTCACAGTAAGGTCTGGACTTTTCATTTAGACTGGAAAGGAAAATCAAGTAAAGAAGCTAATATTAAGCGGTGGGGGGGAGCACCAAATAGCACAGGATGAATGACTAATAAGGCACTCTATGAACATGTGTTGGAAGAGATTGGTTTTGAGATGCTCGTGCTAATGGTTGACACTTTTGCCTACAATGCTGTTCAGATAAGTTAGGGTAATAGTTTTTAATCCATATTTCATTTCTTGGGGCTCTGTGTGTGTGTATGTGCAGCCATCACTTCTGGTGATCTGCAATGAAAGATCTACTGGGTCTGGCGGGGTGTGGGGCTAATGTCGTGCCTTTAACATTGATTGGACCAGTAAGCACCAGCTTAGTGCTAATGGGGCCAAAACTGAACCTTGGGTGAGGATGCGAGTGGAACCTCGTATGCATTTTGCTAAATAGAACTAGTTGGAGAGGCGATTCTGTTTCTGCTGAAAGCCCCTTATCACTGGCTTCTGTGGGAGCAGAGCCAGATACCTGCATCTTGATGCTGTAGCCATTAAAGTTAACATCTCTGCTTAGATCAAAAGCCTCTTCTGTCAAACAGATCACCAAGGATTTAATTTTGCTGTGGATTCAGAAATCAAACACCCTGTGCATTTTTGCTTGCCCCCCGCAGTATACTGCATTAAAGAGAGCAGAAATATGCTGCCAATCCAGAAGAAAATGAAATCTCTGGGGAATATTGAGCCCTTCTTTCTGTTTTGTTGTACTTTGCTTGCTGAAATGGATGTAGCTAATTTTAAGTAACTATGCAAAAATGTAGATAAGTCATTTTAATCCAAACAGATTCATAACTCTACTCTTTTCCTTCCACCTCCCTTTCCCTGATGTGTTTGTAGCTTAAGAAGCTCTTGCTGGCTCCAGCCAACACTCAACTAAATTACAATGAATGCAGTGGTCTCAGCACACAAAACCATGCAAACACTAATCACAGGATCAGAACAAGCCCTGTGGTTGTTAAGGTACAAACTTAATCTTTGTAATAAGAAAAAAAAAGAAAAGTAGGGTAAAGAAAAGGAAATAAAAAGTGTAGCAAGGACTTTTATGCTGTCAGCAGCTGAGCGAGCGGTAGATCCATATGTCTTGTATTAATCTACCTACTGCCTTGCAATTGCTTTAAAACAAACCAAAGGGAACAGATTATAGACTGGGTTCCAGAAAATCACCTGAGCTCCTTTATGCTCTGAATATTTCATTTCTGCTTTTTCCTCTTGGCAGAGTTCAGCTGTAGTCCCACCGTCTGTTACTCTTGCCTACTTTGTTGATACACAGAGTAGTAGGGGGGATGATAAAATTTGCTAATGGTCTTGTGTTGTTTATGAGTGACTCCAGGATGTGGGGTTGCCTTCTTTACCAGCTGTCTGAGCTAAGAAAAATGACACTGGATCCTTGGAAAAAGTTGTATATCAGGCATTAATTGGCTGGAATGGGGGCTCTGACATAATTCTGTTAGCAGGCTTATGCAGCAATGTTTGTCTTGCCATTCACTGTAACTGAAAACCCAGCGTTTAGGGGTACTTAAGAGAGTTGTGAATACTGGGCTCAAGCAATCAGTAGCAAATTAAGGTTTAAACCAGCTTTTTTTTTTTTTTTTTTTTTTATTTTGTTCACAGTAAAGGTGCTGTAGGGTCTTGTTAGTTACATGTTGCTGAGTAGGAACATTGAAATGTAGGAGAAACGAAATAAAAAGCTGCATAAATGTCATTTAGGAATTTTAAATGTAATTTTCTTTCCTTGTTCTGCAAACAATTATTCACAGCTCATAGATCTAGTACACTTAGACTGAACACTTCATTGAAAATCTCATCTCTTCAGAAAACCTATATCCATTCTGATAAGGTTCAGTTCACTAATTTTAACTTCTTTTTTTTTTCCCTAATTTTATTTTATTTTATTATGCCCTGTTTTTAAGACTGAGAATTCATGGAGCAATAAAGCAAAGAGCATTTGTCAACAGCAAAAGCCTCAAAGACGTCCCTGCTCTGAACTTCTCAAGTATCTGACTACGAATGATGACCCTCCTCAGACCAAACCAGCAGAGAACAGGAACAGCAGCAAAGAGAAATGCACCTCCAAAAGGAAGCCACATCTGCAGTCTCAGACAAATCATCTGCAAGGTAGGTGTGGGACTGCAGGAAAGAGCTTTGGTAGCAGCAGTAACGCAGGGAAGCTGTAATGCTGCAGTTGTGAATACCCTTGATACCTCTTCTGTTCTTTGGATTAGTATTGTAAATCTGGCATCTCTTCTGCGTAGGGAGAATTTTAAAACAGTATAATGAAGTTAGAATTAGTTAGCTAGAATTAGCTTTTAAATAATTTTAATCCTGTCTCTGTTGCCCCGAGCCTCAGAAAACAATTCTCAGGAAAGAAAAGTTTAGCAAATACCACATGTTAATGTACCAGGCTTGCTGGAGAGGCTTATTCACAGAGTACTGTACCACTAAGAAATCATTATATCCCTAAACAAGCTGGGCAGGCCAGTTCATTAGTGAGCTTTTCTTTTTTTGCTAGTGTAAAACTGAAGGCATTGTTAACCTGCCACATAGTCCTTAAGAGACAATAAATAGTGCTCTCTCTGCTACAGAGAAAGCAATAAATGTGTCATTCCTGTTAAAGCTGGAATGCCAGTTTGTAATTTTATTTTGTAAATAGTTGAAAGTTGAGCTGCCATCCTGATCTTTCTCTTTCCTTTTTAGATTCTTTATGGCTAAACCTAAACACTTGTGTTGACTTTTAGTATCCCCTGATGCATATAGAATTGGTCTATATTACAGGTAGTTTCTGAGACAGAGCAAGAACTTAAAGCCCCCACTCTCTCTTTCTCTCCTCTCTTCCCTTGCCTGTTTTCCCAAGATAAAGGAAAGCTGTAAAAGTTAATGAGCCCAAAGGGAGTTATTTTTAAAGTTACTGTTACTTTAAAATACATCTATGTATATATATTGGCTTGGCAACCAGAAGGCTGGGTGCCTGTCTCAGGCACATCAATGCAAATCCTACATGTGACTTCAGTGACTCCCCCACAGTCACTGGGAGTTGTGTGGTTGCAAGAGAGATCAGGATATGACCCTAAATGTGTTGTTCTGATATTTAAAAAACACCAAAACAGTTGTAAACTGCATATTTTTTCTTCTTCTTCCTTCCCCCAATTTTCAGCCCACATCAAATCTGATTTTTCACTTTTCAGTAGGAAGCATAGGCAAACACTGAAAATAATCTTCCCTTTCCACCCTCTTCTAGCTGTGTCTTCCGACATCCTAAGTGTAGCTTTTGCTGCTGTGTTCTCAAATTCTCTGAACACTGTTTCTTGTAAGAAAGAAATCCAACTGCCCCTAGAGCTTCTTGGATGCCAACTGCCACTCCTTCTGGATGGCTTCAGCAGTCTGCTTCACAGCAAAATCCAGTCTGAACTCTCCATGTAAAACTGGGGTCTCACTGTGGTGCTGCTGAAAAATAGAATCATAGAATGGTTTAGGTTGGAAGGGACCTCAAAGATCACCTAGTTCCAACCCCCCCGCCATAGGCAGGGACACCTTGTGGCCGTTGGAGCAAGATTTCTACCTCAGACATAAAAAAATTCAGAACAGAGAAACTTGGAAGTGGAAGCTCTGAGTGGGGAGGTGAAGATTCTAGGGATAGGCCATATAATGGCAACAATGGGCGAATTAATGTAATTTCATTGGAGCATCAAGAGCTGGAAGCACAACTTGGACCTTCCCCTTGCTGCTTCTGCTTCTGCTGCACCCGCTGCTNCTCAAGGCCTCGTCCAACCTGGCCTTGAACACCTCCAGGGAGGGAGCAGCCACAACCTCCCTGGGCAACCTGTGCCAGTGTCTCACCACCCTCTCTGTAAAGAACTTCCTCCTAACATCCAGTCTAAATCTTCCCTCTGCCAGTTTAAACCTATTGCCCCTTGTCCTGTCATTGCAAGACCTTGTCAATAGTCCCTCCCCAGCCTTCCTGTAGGCCCCCTTCAGATACTGGAAGGCTAAGGAAAGGAGAGCGAGCTGCCTCGCCCTGAGTTTATGAAGAGATAGCAGAATTATGGGATTGAATTACAACCTTCTAGACCCTAGAGGGTTTTTTAACCCCATAGTCCCCAACCTGGGACACACCTCACACTGGAACAGGTTGCTCAAGGCCTCATCCAGCCTGGCCTTGAACACCTCCAGGGAGGGAGCAGTCACGCCTTCCCTGGGCAGCCTGTGCCAGTGTCTCACCACCCTCACTGTAAAGAACATCTTCCTAAACAGACCTGCCAGAAGTTACAGGAAGCTTCACTGGCACTATGGGATGCTAAGGTGCTAAGTGATCAGATACATCACATGTGACATGCTATATATAGCACAGGTATGTTACACACCTCCATACATGTATGCACACACAGAGAAGAAAAGATCAGATAAGAGCTGCAGTTTTTCCGCAGGCGAGGCAATTGTGTAGATTTCAGTGCAAAGAGACGGGTTGGCATGCTGGGCTGTAGAAACAGCACAGAAAGAAAGGTGAGGAAAGTCCAGAGGCAGCTGGCTTCCCCTCGCGAGGGGCCTGCGGCTGGCTTCCCCTCGCGCGGGGCCTGCGGCTGGCTTCCCCTCGCGCGGGGCCTGCGGCTGGCTTCCCCTCGCGCGGGGCCTGCGGCTGGCTTCCCCTCGCGCGGGGCCTGCGGCTGGCTTCCCCTCGCGCGGGGCCTGCGGCTGGCTTCCCCTCGCGAGGGGCCTGCGGCTGGCTTCCCAATGTTTAACAGACAACTGTGACTTTGATGATACTGCAGGTGAAATCACAGGCAGAGAGAAATTACTCTCCTCTTTAAATAATTCCTGCAGTTTAATTTACAGGCTTCTGAAATGTTTGGCTTTTTTTTTTTTTTTCATCAAATTTGCCTCATACACCAATATATGACTTCAATATCAATGGATTTCCATGTAATACAAATACAAGACTATAATGCTTTCAGCTTGGACAGTCAATTCGTGCAGCATCAACCTTACAAATTCGACTGATATTTGCAGACCTGCATTTAAACAAAAGCAGCAGAAAATTGGCTCCTTCTGTTTTAAAATATAATCAGGGTCTGATATTTTCTTTCAGAGTTAGGGAAGGTTCACAAAGGATAAGTCAAATGGTATTTTCCTTTAGGGTTCCTGTTGTAAACATATTGCAAACCCACGGGAATGTCCACAAACCCACTCATGCCAAAGATCATCTGTGGTTTTGCATTGAAATTTGCCCATGAGGAAACTTAGTTCTTTTGAACCTGAATGTTTTCAATTTACAGGGACAAGCAACTTTATGTGAACCCTTTTTAATAAGGAAAAAAACCCACACCACAGTAGATCTTGAAACTCATAATAAACAAGCACCATTGATAGTGTCTCAGCTAAATATTTACACTGTCAATAGCTGTATGTGAGGACAAATCCTTTGCAGGAATACTGTTTGGTCAAACCCTTGACTAGGAATAAGAAAAACTGATGGGATGTTTTGGTATGGGAAATTCTCAGGGGGAGAACTCCCTGATAGCTGCCAAAAATGAATAGGTACGAGTGTGAGATAACACCCTTGGTTCTGTGCCCATCTCTGGCAGGTTTGCACTGTGCCTCAGTGCTTCAGAATTGTATAAATTCAGTCTCATGAGGGACTGAAGAGAGCTGGAATGAGACTTATTAGAGGTTTAAATACCTCTTACACTTTCATCTTCCTTAGAAAGTGTAAAATAAGTAGAGTATGTAGATATTTATCTTCTAAAAAAAAAATGGAAGCCTTTGTATAGAACTCCTTCCAGAGCTTTACTGTGAGGTCTGTGGTTGGTTTACCACATTTTTACCTCTAGGTAGCCACTGGCAATTGTTAGTGTCCTTAGATGTATATATAAAGTACAAGTAAAGGTGAGTGAAGTTACATTCAGTCTTAGTGGATAGGGTTTTATGCACAAAGCTGCAGCAGCACTGGATCAGAAACTAACTCGTTGAGGTGCATCTCCTCACTCCACTGGTGACTTCTGAGGAAGGTGAACTCGAGGTGAACACCTGAGCTTCCATTTCTGACTTTCATATGGGGAGGAGGAGAAACAATATGCAGCTCTTGAGAATTGAGTTAATTTTTTTTTTTTTAAAAAAAGGTAATATCACTTCAGGAATGCTCTAGAGCTTATAAAAGTAATCAATTTGCATATAAAATCCTTTAATGTTGATGGGAGCTCCAAGCCTGGAGTGAATACAAAATACGCAGTAGTGACACTCTGGACAAAAGATCTGCAGTGCAGGAGTGTTCAAGGGGAACATTTTGTCTTAAGTAATTAATCTGCAGAGGAGATCCCCTGCTGTTGTTCTTGGTACAATGCTCTCTGCGTTTAAACATCAATCTAACTTCTGAAAAGTGAAATTTGCAAGTACTATTATTTTTAATTTTTAAACATTTTACTGACAATTAAAGGACCCTTAGTTGTATTACAATACCTTAGTTCTTGGCTTGCTTTTGGGAAATAGGAGTTTGCATGAATAAAAGCTATAAAAGACTACTTGTATTTTAATAGCTGGAGCTTTGTTTTTCGTGTGTGTTGGGATCATAGTGCTGAGAGCTTCAACCCCATTTTTAACCATCTGTGACTGTGTCCATGGCTTGTCATAGTTTGAGGATAATATGCAGAAATTTGGACTACAACTGGTTGGACTCTGGCCTCGCAGAAGCAACCTATTCTCAGTGCTATATATAAAATTGTGTATCATAGAAGTAAAATGAACTGAATATTCATAACGTTCTGTTACTTCATAGTTATTCTGCTGCTCCTGTTTCCAAATAAAACGTGAACTGTAGTCTGAATTAACTCTAAGAGAAATAACATTTTCACAATGTATCCTGCAGAGTTCTTCATTGATTTCTAACGTGTACCACTCTTCTTCTGAAAGGTTCTTGGCATTTGGGTTTGTGTACTGTGTTTCAGAGGTATAGTAATTGATGTAAATCATTATTGAAATTTAGGTGCCCTTTCGGTACCATTAATAAGGAATCAGAATGAGTCTCCTCATTTATCTGAGATACACTGAAATGGCTATTGAACTATCAGCACTCAGCCCTAACTGACTAACATGGGACTCCAGCACCAACATGAAAAGCAATCTTCTTACTGTACAGTATGGAGTGTTTAACTCTTTCATAATCCTTTTCTTTTTCCTTTTAGCCAAACCAACAAGTTTATCACTTCCATTGACGCCCGAGTCACCAAAGTAAGTACTACAAAGTGCAAACATACATAAAAGGGAGGGGGGTTCAGTAGATTTTGGCTACAGCAACTCCATTTCAGCTTGTTTTTATAAATGTGCCCTGTCTTCCAGTGATCCCAAGGGTTCCCCATTTGAGAACAAGACTATTGAACAAACCTTAAGTGTGGAACTCTCTGGAACTGCAGGTGAGAAATGGAGAGTGCTGCCTCTTCCTTTAAGCATGGCTCATGTGTGTGTTTGTTCTTTTTAATATACCACATGTACACTGAGATCTCACAGAGGTCTCCAGTAGATTAACTGCACTGCAGTTCAGCGCTGACTTTTTATCCAGTTACCTGAGAAGGAATGTGTTTGAAAATATGGCTCCAGACCTCCACAAGAGAGCATAATTTCTGGGAAAATATGAATGAAACCATTTATCTGTTATACTTCCCCATTTCCCCATAGATTTGTGTACTGCTGAGGACCATCTTTCAAAGAGAAACCCCACAGCACAGTGTAATAGATGCTACAGATGGAAAAGTTATGTCATCCAGTCTGTCTCCAGGCCAGTCTAGGGCTGTACGTGACTGCATGTTTCAGTGCTTTGTCAATTCTAGATTAATATGTCACAAATAACAGCTTTCTCCTCTACCACTGAAAAACTATTCCATAGCTTGGAGGTAATTTTTTTTTAATTGGTATTCACTTTATATTCTTGCTTTCTCTTTATTTCTCCTGTTAGCACATATCACACAACCTCCCTTTATCTTCCCCCTCCTCTCAGACCCCTGGTGTTTGTAACAGTGGAGGATTTGTAGCTCTTTTATCATATGCTGGGGTAGTTCATGCATCACCCATTGCACTCATTTAATTCATCTGCTCTTCTTCCAGCTAAAGTCAATTCCTTCAGACTCAGATCTGGTTTATCCTTTCCTCTGAACTCTCTTTTGCCTCTGTTTTCCTGAAGTGCTCAGAACTGAGCACACGTTGAGCTCCACATGAGCTTTTGCCAAGACTTTTTTTTTCTTTCTCAGTTGTGTAATGTTGAAAAATAAGAGATGTACTTGGCATGTGTTTCTCTCAGGGTAAGAATGAATTGTGAACTATGTGATTTCCAGCATACTGGGGGAGCATTGCAAAATGTGTCTTTGGGTACCATAAACCAGCTTGGTACTTCTCAGTTCAGTTGCAGCCGTACACAAGAGCACTAGATGTGTGTATGCACTTTGGGCTTTCACTTCCTTACATCCTTCATTTTACTTTTTCAGAAACTCCTTCATTAGTTGAGCATTAACACACACACACACACACACACACACACACACACACACTTTACTGAAAACTTCCAGCCTGAACCATTCATCTCATGACAAAAAGAAGTATCCTTCCAATGCACCTTCTTTTTGGAAAACCAACAGAAACACAGCAAAATTCACTGCGTGCAACTGAATAATCCCATTCAGTGCCAGTAGGCCTGAAGCGTGGAGGAGCCTCCTTTATGATTACTGCATGAGGTTGCCCATTTGTAAGCACACTGGTAAGTCAGTGCTTAGTGCTGCCAACTGAAAGGGGCAGATGAGGTGACTGCAGCAGGGTGGTACAAGCAACCCTTGAAATCACTGAAGGGAGCAGTGTTTTTTCTCCCAGAAAGTCATCAGTCTGCTCTCCACATCAGCTGAGCAGACAGAAACTGGGACCCTGGATAGTCCTCTAGCATAGCCTCCATAGTGGCAACAGGAATGATCTTGGTGTTACCAAATTCATTCTACTCCATTAGCTTCCTCTAGTCTTAACAGTGGTTGGTGATGAGGTTTCAGGACAGTGTATTTCATAATTTGTCTGCTGTTTCTCTCTGCCTTCAGGTGCACACAGATTCTATTTTCATACTCATATATATATATAAATCTATGAAAAGTCAAGTGCTTTGGCATGTCTTTTTAATTTATTTGAATTGCAGTAGTGTCTTGTGTTATGAATCTGCTCGTGCTGGAAGCAGACACAAGTCCATAACGGAAACAACCTCAAGTACTGAAGAACTTGTAATGCTTGTGACTAAATCGTGGCAGAATTGGGACCCACTTCAGTGGGGGAAAAAAAAAAACCCACACCCAAAAAAGAATAAAGAAGAAACCAGTGGCAATAGTGATTAATACTACCTCGGAGTTCTTTAGGGAGACCCTGGCAACTCCAAATTATATCTAGATCACCACATAGCTCATTGTCCTTATATAGGGGAGCTTGCACTGTACAGGCACTATTTATTATAATTTAAGTAGGAGTTGCCTTGATCTCACTGCTGAATTGAAAAGACCATTAGCAGTGTTGCTTGTGCTACCGAAGCACAAAGTATTTTAATATAAATAGCAGCTCCCTTGATCTCTCTGCTGAAAACAACATCACTTCCCTCACTGGTGAATTAACTCTAGAGGAGGAAAATAAAAAAAAATAAAAGCATTTCCTACATGAGCAATCAATCTTCGTCACACACATGCTTTGGATTCCTGTATCTAAAGTCAAGCTGAAACTGTTCTCTTGCCAGTGCTGTATCTTGCTTTACAACAAATCTGTTAGTAGTTGTGAGTGTAACTTTATCCTCCCTAAAACTGTCAAAACATTGATCTGTCAAATCACAAGGAACAAATATTTTGTTCAAGTGTTTTAAAAGTCTCACATAAGAATTCTTTGAATGCACTTTAAGTAAACGGTTTGCTGCAGAGGAATGAGGCTGTTGGTAATCTGAAGTCCCAACTCCTGCAGCTGATTCCTAGTGTTATTCTAAGGAAAATGGACCAGAACATCATGATATAGAGGAAGTCCAAGGTTATGATAATGTAGTAGTGGAAATTTCTGTATAAAGTGAGTCTCATTCTGCGCAAGAGGCTCAGAAGAGGTCCCTCACCCATTGCTTCCACAGCTAGCTGCATTGCTAATGCTTTGCTGGGAGACTATGGGCTTGAATCTCTCTGATGTCTTCCAGGAGCATGGGAAGTTTCTGTGCCACTGAAAGATCTCTTTCCTCTTTGCTACCAGTCAGGTTGAGGGGGCACCTGCTGGCACAGGGTTAACTCACCCTCTGGCGGTGGCAGTGCTTCTCTTGGTGATCAAGGGCTCCTCAACGACTGTCTTACATTTTCTGATGAACTTCTGAATGCCAGAAGTTAAATGACATGATTTGAAAATGTTTGAAAGTCATCTCTCTGTGTTTTCCCAGTGTTTTTTTTTTTTGTTTGTTTGTTTTAAAACCATCACTCCCAAATAATCAAAGCCATCAGGTAAATGCACGAAAGAAGTTTACATGCTTAAGACTCAATCAGTAACTGGAAGGCTATTTCCACCCTCTTATCTACAACAGGTGATGGTGAAAAGTCTCTCATTTGCACACAGATCCCTGTAATTTATCTGAGTATAAAACTCCTCACTGGTCTTTCCTTGGGTACAAAATTTGATTTCTCCAAAAAATGACAGGAAAGGCTGTGTGAACACAATCAGCTTGAATAGTGATTTGAAATTCATGAGCATCCTTGAAAATACTTATACTCTGCTCTTTGCCCACCTCTAGATCTGTGTTACCTTTTAGTTGTCAGAACAAATACTTTAAATCTATCATATAAGAGCTTGTTTGACTTCAAAATGATTTCTGACGAAATGAGATGTGAGATGCAGAGAGTTGTCCAGAGGGAATAAAATCTAGTAAATTGTTTGATATTTTCAGGCATCTGTGTTTATTCTCTGCAGCACTGACAACAGGATTAAACTGAATACTCAACAAGCATGTAGTTTTATATGATATGATGGCCATTTATTTTTATTATATTTTCCTGGCTGCTGCAGTCTCATGCTACACAAAAGCTCTTCCAATTCTCTTACTGAATTGAGCTGCTGTCTTCTGTTCAGTGTTTAAAGTGGCCTTAAATAATGTTTCTCTTGACAATCCCTTTTCAAACTTCAAAGTTCATTGTCATGCCTCTCAAAAGTCCAGTCCACGTGTAGAAAGGTTCCAGGACTGTATTCCCCAAAAGATTCTCAGCCCCTTCAAAGCACAACAAGCATCACCAAGCATTGAACTGCTAACAGTCACAGTAGAGTTTTAGAAAGATCTGTGTCTGTGTAAAACAGCTTTGCAAACCAGTCCTGAAAAGTCCAGATGCCACATTTCAAAAGCAAAGGTGCTCCCCTAATTTCTGCTTATCAACCTTGCTGAGCTGAAATAATTACTGAGGGTTGTGTTTGGTGGTTTGTTTTTTGTTTTTTTTCCCAGTGGAGTTTTTGGAATGTAACAAAAGTAGTTTGACTCTCCGAGGAACTTTCTTGAAAGAAGTCAGTCGGCCGAGGTGGCAGAGCTGGCACACAGGCAAACAACTTCTGTTGCACAGACACGGGGAGGACGCTGCTGGCAGTGCCGGCAAATTAATGTGCACTGTTCTCAGGCACAAGATCATCGACTCAGTTCATAGCATGCAGACAGAGCAAGGCAAAGTGCAAACGTACCATTTACCAAAGCCATTCAATTAAAGAAAAGTCCCTACAAAGAAAATGGTTTTGCAGCACGTCATGAAAAACATACTTGCCTTTTACTTTAAAAAGAGGGGGGTTAAAAAAAAAAGGCAGCCTGTTTAAGGGGGCTGATTGTAGAGTGTGTACCACTTCTAACAGATCTGCTGTGCAGAAGTACATAAGTGTGAGTGATGTAGAGGTACTTGTTTATTATAGAGCACATTTCAATGCAGTAATCATAAATATTGCTAAGGTTGTGCTCTGCTGAAATATGACCTACATACTCTTGATTGTTTGTGTTACGTGATTTGTCTGACACCCATTACATTCTGGGTAATGGCAGCCATTTGTTGCTGTGCACAGCAGGCTCTTTTGACAAAAGAAAATAGGCAGCAATAAAAAAGCTATAGTCTGAATTACATTCTGCACAGCGCTGCACTGCTGAGAGTTTGTGCAAGTGTGTTAACAATGCTCTGAACTGCCTCTTGTCAGCCTTCAGCCTGTAATGGCCATCTGTCCTTCCATAAATCTGTCAAAACCTGCTAAGTTCAAGAGAGAGCACAGAATATACCTTGTACTGTCAACGCTCAAGTGTACACATTGGAGGAGAAATTGGCACGTGTGAAGTAATCCAGCGGTTAGAGAACATTGTAAGGCCCTTAATGGGGGGTCGTGGCCCTCAGTGAAGATTACCAGGGCTCCATGTGAAGATGAACAAGTGTGCAGCCAACTGGTTCTCTTAAAGTTCATGGGCTGGAGATTGGCCACGGGACTCACCAAAGGTGGACTCGGTAGTGGTGACATGAATTCAAAACTTCCCTTGCTTCTCCATCCCCCGATGGAGGTTTGTTCAAAAGTTAAACGAATGTTTTCCAACTTCTGTCTGGTTTTACTTGCCTGTGCACTTCCTGCTGCTGCTGAAAACCAGGAAAAAAGCCAAAATGCCACGAGGAAGCCCTTTCTAAGGCTGTCCCTAGCACAGTTCTGCCAGGAGGAGAAGTGCCAGTAAATTTAGCTCAGTCTGTGCTTTTGCAAGGGCTTTTTTTTATAGGGATGCATTTTTCCCCCCTCCTCTAAAGATTGTTGAAATCCTTGCTGGGCTTGTGGAAATCGTCATGCTCTGTGTTTAGCTGGCTTCCTGCTGGGGCTAGCTTTAAAGAGGTGGAAAAGGAAACAGTATTTTATGTTTGAATATTGAATTATCTCTGAGTTTCTTTGCTAAAGTTCTTAAGTATGCATGTTTATTGTTGCGTGGTTGTATTTCATAGAATCAGCCAGATTGGAAGAGACCTCCAAGATCATCCAGTCCAACCTATCACCCAGCCCTATCCAGTCAACTAGACCATGGCACTAAGTGCCCCATTCAGGCTTTTCTTGAACATCTCCAGGGACAGCAAGTCCACCACCTCCCTGGGCAGCCCATTCCAATGCCAGTCACTCTCTCTCTGTCAAGAACTTCCTCCTAACATCCAGCCCAGACCTCCCCTGGCACAGCTTGAGGCTGTGTCCCCTTGTTCTGTTG
The DNA here is from genome assembly GCA_013399055.1 of Ramphastos sulfuratus. Lineage (NCBI taxonomy): Eukaryota > Metazoa > Chordata > Aves > Piciformes > Ramphastidae > Ramphastos > Ramphastos sulfuratus. The sequence continues at coordinate 69,241 of WBNM01000073.1, read as the reverse complement.
CCGGTTGCCTGGCAGAAGAGCCCAACCCCACCTGGCTACAACCTCCCTTCAGGGAGCTGTAGACAGCAGTGAGGTGTGCCCTGGACCTCTTCTTTCCCAGGCTGCACACCCCCAGCTCCCTCAGCCTCTCCTCACAGGGCTGTGCTCCAGGCCCCTCACCAGCCTTGGTGTCCTTCTCTGGACACTTTCCAGCACCTCAACATCTCTCTTGAATTAAGGGGCCCAGAACTGGATACAGCACTCAAAGTGTGGCCTGACCAGTTCTGAGTACAGGGGAAGAATAACTTTCCTTGTCCTGCTGGCCACACTGTTCCTGATCCAGGCCAGGATGCCATTGGCACTCCTGCCCGCCTGGGCACACTGCTGGCTCACGTTCAGCCTGCTGTCTTACCAGTAGCCCTAGTTCTACTTCATTCTTTCTTTAAAACTACATTCAAAAAAATCAGCCCAACTTGATCTAGTGGAAAGTGTCTCAGCCCGTGGCAGGGGGTTTGGAACTAGATGATCCCTGAGGTTCCTTCCAATCCTGACAATTCTGTGATTCTATGATTCTCATGATCTATACAAGTTCTTAAGGAAAAGTGACAGTTTGCATTTTTTTTTAATCTAGAAAATAGTCTTTGCTTACTCAAATATTTGTTGAATATGAGCCTGAAGTTTTAACCAAAAAGGTTATTACTACAGAATTTGAAAGAATGATCTTTATTTTACCAGAAATTTGTTTGGCACTCAAAAGTACTTGTTAGTGAGGAGGTGGATAAGGTGTGAAATACTTACTGCTGACTCAAGTGAATCTTCAGGAAGGAAGAATCATAGAATCATCAGGGCTGGAATGCACCTCAAGGATCATTGAGCTCTAACCTGGGGCAAGGACACCTCACACTAGATCAGATTGCTCACACATCCAGCCTGACCTTAAAAACCCCCAGGAATGGGGCTTCTACCACCTCCCTGGGCAACCCGTTCCAGTGCTTCACCACCCTTATGGTGAAGAACTTCTTCCTAACATCCAATCTGAATCTACCCACTTCTAGTTTTGCTAGAAAAAAAAAAAGAGAACTCAAATTAAAGAAAGTAGTTTAGCAGTGATGACTTTGGCAAGATTTTTTCACTATTTGAGGTGAGTGGGGTTTTAGGTGTCATTATCTACAACTACCTGGAGGGACATTGTGGAGAGGCTCATGCTGGTCTCTTCTCACAGGTAATTGGAGACAGAGCAAGGGGGAATGGCCTCAAGCTGAGACTTGGGAGGTTTAGATTGGACATTAGGGAAAAGTTTTATCACAGAGAGAGTGGTCAGGGACTGGAATGAGCTGCCCAGGGACGTGGAGTCGTCACCCAACCTGGATGTGTTTAAGGGTAGTTTGGATGTGGTGCTTAGGGCTGTGGTTTAAGGTGAATGTTGCAGAGTAGGATTCTAGGTTGGACTTGGTGATCCTGAGAGGCTTTTCCAACCTGGATGTTTCTGTGATCTGTGCCTCAGTTTCCCTGGCTTTCTTTTATGGCATTAGGCAAAACCTTCACATAGCTCACAGCTGTTTTCTCTGAACATTCAGACAAAACCAAGCTTCTCTTTCACATCAAGTATTCATGCCTTGGTACTTCTGCCCTGTTTTTTTTTTTTTTTCCCTAGAACAAATTCATTGCAGCTAATGCAGTGGGACTCCCAGTCTCCATTTGTGCTCCTTAGGGAGCAGTGTGCATTGATGGACGCTCTTCCTTCTTTACAGCAAAACGCAATAAAACATAATCCATTTGCATTGATCTGCTGAGCTCTGGTGCATGGTTAAAAATACGAAACCAAACTCTATAGCCCTGTCTGAAATACACATTTCCTGGAAGCCTGTCTGCCCTCTCTTTTTCATTCTTGCTAAGGAAGTAATGGATACCTCATTGCTTGGGCTAGGAGAAGAAATCTTGGGTAGCAATCAGCCTTTGGAGCACTTAAAGGTGGTCTGGATTTTCTACAACTCCCTATTCATGGTCTAATTTGTTTAATGTTGTTTAGAAGTAAATATGGGTAAAAACAGAGTCAATGCACATTTTTCAAATACAACATAAACATTCTTGTTTTTTGTTTTTTTGGTTTTTTTTTCCTGAACAGTGGCTATAGTTTGCTATTACTCTGCCCTGGTGTCCTCAGATTTTTATTCTTTTTTTTTAAATCTGAAGAACTGACATGATTTCTACAGAAAATATTCTCCTCTTCTATAAATAATTGGAAAATGCTGTTTTGATGCCCAGGTTTTACTGGCATGGGCTGTAGTCCTTCCTGCAGTTTTGCCTCACCATAGTGATGTAATCTATTAGAGTTATGTGAATAAGCCTGCTAGCTGGGGTCTAAGTATTCAGTCTGTGACTACTTGTTTCATTTCTCCTCCCTACTTCATGACTCACTAATATTTAAATGTAGTAGTTCATTACAGTTGGAGTTGTCCTATTCTTCACTCGGATTGCAGTTGCAGAACCACTTTTCAGGCAAAATGTATTAGTTATGCTTACAAGAATGTATTATACATATATTAGCTGTGGTTTACTAAGTTAATGAACTGTGGAGACAGAGAGTCATTGCAGTCGAGTCGTAGCCTCGCTGTACTTCTTGCGTTCAAGTTCTGTGTTCTACCAAGGCTCCTTGGGTAGCACTCAAGTATTTTTCTCAGGCTTGCTGTTATTCAAGTTTTTGTCTGCTAATTTCTTTAGGTTTTTGGCAGTGCTGGCCTTTTGACTTTTGAATTTTTCGTATCAAATTCCTTTTTGATTTTTTTAACAAAAAAAGTCTTTTCATTTTTATCTCTTGATCTTTTCTATTAAAATCTACAGAGAGGGAGGCGGTTGTCGTGGAGGAAGGGGAGGGGCAGAAATGGTGTTGAAGGTTAATGGCAATCCATTAGTACTGCTACTATTGTTCTTATCAGAGCTTTGGTGTCTCGCACCCCAGATGCTCTTATTCCCAGGATTAGTAGTGCTGTATGAAAGTGATGCAGAATGGGTCTTGCTTTGTGTCTGCTTTTAAACACGTACGTGAGCCACTTTTATAATATTCACGCTTAAAAATATTCTGTTCCTCCTTTTTATTCCTGCTTAGGCCTAACTCCACCTACAACCCCTCCTCATAAAGCCAACCAGGATAATCCTTTCAGGACTTCACCTAAGCCGAAGTCATCATGCAAGACTGTTGTACCACCTTCAAAAAAGCCCCGCTATAGTGAGTCTTCTGGTTCTCAAGGAAACAACCCAATCAAGAAGGGTCCAGAACAGTCTGAGCTGTATGCACAGCTTAGCAAGACTACAGTACTGTCCAGTGGACATGAGGAGAGAAAGACAAAACGGCCCAGTTTGCGGCTGTTTGGTGACCATGACTACTGTCAATCTGTGAATTCAAAATCGGAAATACACATTAAGATATCCCAGGAACTTCAGGACTCCAGACAACTAGAACTTAAGGAATCTTCACCTGGGTGGCAGTGTCAGATTTGTTCTTCTTTAGAACAAGACCAGTATTTCAAGAAAGAGACTTTACAGACAAGTCAGCAGGGATCCCATGGTAATAACAGAAAACAGCTCCAAGACCAGGAAATTCGGGCTGAACTGAATAAGCATTTTGGTCACCCCAGCCAAGCTGTTTTTGATGAAGAAGCAGATAAGACCAGAGAACTAAGGGACAGTGATTACAGTAATGAACAGTTCTCCAAACTACCTATGTTTATAAATTCAGGACTAGCAATGGATGGTCTCTTTGATGACAGTGAAGATGAAAGTGATAAACTATGCTACCCTTGGGATGGGACACAAGCCTATTCATTATTTGATGTATCGCCTTCTTGCTCTTCTTTTAACTCTCCATGCAGAGATTCAGTGTCTCCACCCAAATCCTTATTTTCTCAAAGATCCCAAAGGACACGCTCTAGATCAAGGTCCTTTCCTCAATGCAGGTCTTGTTCCCGTTCTCCATATTCCCGATCGAGATCAAGGTCGCCCTGTAGTAGATCCTCTTCAAGGTACAGTACAGCACATGCAGTTGTCATCTCCTAGTTAGTAAGAAGGAAAATGGTGAAAAATGTAAAGCAGCTTGAATGAGGAGAAAGTAAAAACCAATAACTTAATCCAGTGTAACTCATTCTCTGATTAGCTCTGAAGACAGTGAAGTAGCTACAGAAGCACCTGTTGCCATTATCCGTTAGATTTGCCAAGTTTACACTTTCTGAGTGGAGCCAGTGAGGTCAGCAGCAGAGCAATTGGTAGGAGATGTACACAACTAACCTTTCCCATTATCTGTGAGCTGCCTGGTGCCAATCTAGCTGCAGTCCCTATCAGATGAAGTTGACAGTAGTTGACTCTGCACTCTACATTAGCCTCAATAAGGAACATTACAGAAGGGTGAGGGTGGAAATCACTTGAGGCCCATAGTCGACTAGGAGATCACAGACTGTCACCGGAAAGTCTTGCTGGTAGCTCAGGGGAGAAGTAGAAAAATTTGCCAGTAGATTCAAACCGAATGGCAGAGGTGAATTGTGTTTCTTCCTGCAGATCTTGTTGCTATTATGAGTCCAGCCACTGTAGACACCGAGCATACAGAAGTTCTCCCTTACGTGCAAGATCGCAATCCAGATCACCGTGCAGTCACAGACCCAGGTAGAGCATTTTACCTGCATTGGTTTGCTTTGCAGCCTGTTCTCAAGGGATATAATGAGGCATTCCAGAAAACTGTATTACTAATTTTACTTTCACAAATGCAGGTGCTTGATTTAATGACTAAGTTATGTTTCCTAGATATGACAGCTATGAGGAGTATCAGCATGAAAGGCTGAAGAGGGAAGAATACCGCAAAGAGTATGAAAAACGGGAATCTGAAAGGGCCAAACAAAGGGAGAGACAGAGACAGAAAGCAATTGTAAGCACTGTGAAGATAACTTTCATTCTGAAATAGATTTCTGTTTCTTTTTATAGATTTCTAAAGCTAGAACTCACACTTTATTTTCTTTCTTTTTCATGGAAGAGAAAACAAAATACAAAAATCTGCTTACACGCGTGTGTTAGTATTCCAAATTTTAGGCAAATATGTGGTTTTGTAACAGTTTGTGTTTTGATGTGACAGCACTAATTTTTTTCTGTAAATTGCACCCTTCCAAGTTTTTCATAGTCAACACATACAAAAGGCTTACTAGGAAAAGGTTTCATCCCAGACAGTAAACAATTAAAAGTGACCCAGTCTATTTCTTCTAGGGATCCATCAGTAACCTTTCATTTCATGCTGTGTATCACCTACCAGAGTGCTAGTAATCAATGCCTATTTTCTGTATTTATGTGGTTTTTTGCACAAGCAATGCAAGGAATCAGCTTACCTGCTGGTTGCTGGACTTCAGTAGTAGCTGTAATTGTCCATAAAGAGGGTGCAGATAGCAGAATCCAAAGCTAGGATCCAAAGGCATGAGTCGAATTTTTTTTTTTTTTCCCTGTCTAGGACTTGGTTAATTTTAAAGTTATTTTTAGCAAAATAAATAGTCTGAAGACATGATGCAATTTAAAAAATGTCACTTAAGACTGGCCCTTTCGTAATGAATATGTATTATTTAATTATTTTGCTCATCACTGTTCTGCTTGAAACAGCTCACATACCTGAGGCAAGTTGAAATACCCATGTGGGGATGAGCAGCTCTCCTGGCTATTGTAACTGTAGCGTAGAAGAATGGCTATTAAATGGACAGGTGGCTTCTGCCCCTCTTGAGTTCCCCATTGGCAACTGCATGATAGTTTTGATAAATTAAACTGGGAGTAGCTGAAAGCCTGGACTTCTCTTGTAGTTGCTAAGTCCATTTTGTGTCTCACCTAAACATTTTCTGCTTGATTTCTGTGTCCTGCTTGTTCCATTTCACTTTCCTTTCGGTTTTGGCTGTGCTCTGGGTTTTGTATGAGGTGGTGCAGACTGGGATGCTTCATCTTTGTTTCTAGATTTTCCCTTAGTGCTCTGTCCAAGGCTCACCAAAACAAGTAGATCTTTTTTTCCAGTGCCTTTAGTGAGCTTTGTCATAAAAAGTGATTTGTCACACACTTGGCAGCTTCTTTTCTAACACTTAGACCTACAGAGCTGGGAGTGTGTAGAGATTGACAGAGGCTGGTGTACTCTACAGCAATGAGAAGTTCTGCAAGGGAATAGACACCTTCATTTTCTGATTTTTGCCTCTGCTATTTGAGCTTCATCAAATCATTTCACTTTTCTCTGCTTCAGGTACCCTATCTACAAAGTGTGGGTGATAGGTGTATTTTGTAAAGCATGAGATTTAGAGCTATAACATGTTCTGCTGTGCTGCTCTGAAACTCAGTGAAGGCAATGGAATGATTTTGCTTGACTTCAGACAGGGCTGTATTTAAGTCAATTGTTGCAGTTAGTTTTAAAATATCTGGCTTCCATCTGCTTTGAGATGAGCTCTAGCTTCCAGCCATCGTAACTTAGGCTGCCTGCTCCCTCTTAGATCAAACACAAATCAGAGATTCAAGTAGACCTCTGTCATGGGTATATCTTGCTACTGCTCAATTATTGTACCTTATTGGTATAAGTAAACATGAATCCTAATGAGGAGATAGAAAATTTGATTTAGTTTGGAAAAAAAACAAACCAAAACTGGCAAGCAGCTAATTGAGAGAAAAAGAAAAAAGGAAAGAAAATAAACTTTAAAAGCTCCATATGTGCTTCTCCCTATGTTAAAAATATTAGATATTTCAAATCCAAGGTTGAATTTGTTTCCTTTCTAAAGCGAGCATTGTCATGACAATTAACTTCATTAAAGAAATTATTTGTTAGTAAATGCAAATAAATCAGAACTTAAAAAAAACATGGCAAAAACTTAAAATTCAGTCACCTATGTAAGTGCTGCAGATGTAGATGAAACCCTGTTAACTTCTTTATCTATGAGCACTTCAGAAATGAATGTTGTGTCATGCTAGTTTATTCTCTGTACAAATAAGTATGGTTAGGGGACAGCAGAGACAGGGAAGCCCTGATCCCATGAATTCAGTGATGAAATTTGGGTTATTTCTAGCCTTCTTTGCTCCCTTTCTTAGTTCTTTTGGCTTATGGGTCTCTTCTGGGCTACTCTTTTCTTTCTTGAGGGACTCAACTCCTTTATTGTTCAGCCAGGAGCATCTCTTCTCTTCCCTTGAACTCTTTCGACAGTCCCATAAATTAGATTTCTTTACTCTCTGCATTGGGGATTTTTTTTACATTCTTTCTAGCCGGTTCTCATGCTGCCACAACTGATTCATGGCCACGTTCCTCCAGATACTCTTGAAATTCAAGAGTGGCCCAAAGATTGGGCAGTACAAATGCCTCAGGTGTCACACGGGGCAGGTGGCTTTTCATCATGAGAAGCACTGTGCTGTGATGTCAGGAGCTGGTTGTAGAAAGCAGGCACAGTGGAAAGGGGACAGAAGTTACGGCTGAGCCAGAAGCCATCAGGTAATTCAATGCCTTGAATTAGTCTCCATGAGACAACAAGAGTGGGAAACCTAGGGAAAATAAATGAGAAAAAAATTCATGTTTTAATGGGTCAAAAGCATATGTGAAGCAATGCCCTGTGATTGTGCAGGCAGCTTGTGTTTTGGCAGACGTGAGAGCATGTTGGCAGAGCAGTGAGGAGGCTTGTTTTAGAAGCCTGTGCTCATGCTATGTGGCGGAGGCGTGTTTAAGTGGCTGCCCCCTGAGTGCTGCACACACCACTTGCAGTGCAGGAGCTCCAGATCAGTTAGAAGCCTGGGCTAGCATTTCCTTCTATGGATTCCTGAGTGCCTATCTAGACTTACAGCTATATATAGGTGCCTTGACATCTAAAGGTACTGGGACATTTTTCTCCTCTTCTTTTCCTCTCTACACTTACTGCAGATTCAGTGCCTTCCTTTTTGTGAGTTGAGGTCTTCATTTTCAGCACTCATGCTTGAAAAATAGGGGCTGAGCCCACAAGATTATTTTCCAGTTAGAGAAAAATACTTTGGTCATTCATTTATCATAATTTTGATTGGGATGCCTTTGCTAACCAAGAAGTGTTAGGATGTTTAGTTTGATCTTTACTTGATTCATTTCACTAGGCTCCAGTTTTGGTTTAGAATGGGTTCTCATTGAACAGAAGGATGGTCTGCCACCAAAACTTACTTAGCTTTGTAATGTTAACCAGACCAGAGTGGAGACACAATCATTGTGAAACTCAAAGAGCAACTGCAGGACAGGAAAAATTATCTTAGGGCTTTGTAGAATGCAGCATCCAACCAGGGCAGATAAGAGTGACTTGCTGAGAAGACTGAGGGGTCTTTTTTGCTTCTGATACACCCTGTTGGCTTTTACTCCAGCAGCCCATTAGACCATGCAGCAAATACTTTCCAGGCATGGTGTCAGAAATACAGCTAGATTTTTGTTCTGGAGTCACCAGTTCATGGTTCCCCGTTGACATGGTGCACCAGGGCTGGGAGGTTAAACTGTCTGATGAGCAGCCTGGTGTTCTGGATCTCTGCTACTCTGCCTCTCTGGGCACAATACTGACTTAGGGTCATATCATCCCTGCAGCTCATTTACTGTGGCTGCTGGCTGCTACCAAGAGGTACAACAAAATCAGCTTTTTATCAGAGTAGAAAATTATTAACATTACTGCTTCTGGTTTCTAAGTTCTGACAGCCTCCAAGAGTCCCTATCCCAGAGAACTTACAGACATAAGAAGATAAATGCAGTGTGAGGCCACTGCAGCGGAAAGAAACACAGTTTCAGAGAAAATAAATTGCTGTACAACAGGAAGGCAGGAGAAAGGTGGTTTCATAAATGAGTGCTTGGCTGCTTTAAAATCTAAACCCAGAGTCAGCCTATAATGGAGTGTATTTCCACTAAGGAAGGATCCAATTGTATGTTGTATATTTAGTTTGGATTTTTTTGTAGTTGCTCATCTATGGCATTGATCCCAGGCACCCTAATTTTGTTGTGTGAGCTGCTGAAAATGTGTCAAACAGATTACCTAAATCTTGAGATTTACTCATCCATTGCTATTTTTCGAGCAGTCACCATGGAGCGTGGCTGAACTGCTGCAGTCCTCAGTTAGCCACACAGCAACACTTAACCATTTTGTATGATGTTCTTTCCTTTTTTCCAGTTTTCTTGATTCTTCCTTTCTCATGCTTGCCTACAGGTCATACTTAGTCTTCTTTGTACAGAATCTAAAGAAAACTTTCATTATTAAAGTCAGAGTCTAGGCTTTGGTGGCTTTTGCTATGCATAGCAGATCATTTTTTTAAACTCTGTCCAACCATTCCCATTGCACTTTCAAAATGGTATTTGGCCTCCAGCTCTAAGAATAAAAGTCTTCATGGCTGTCTGCAGGAAGAGAGAAGAAGTCAGTTGGCATGGTAGGCAATACAGGCATGTGACCTGAAATCAGCCAGCCTCCCATGCTTTAGTTCCCTGTGAAATAAAAGTCCCAGAATGAGAAAGGGAAAACAAAAGTAAAGTTTTGGAGGAAGCCTTTGCAGAACAGAAAGATGATTAGCATCCGTGGACTGATTCTATTATTGACATGCAGATGTGTAAGGCAGATCCTGGTCCTGTTTCCTCAATTTGTGGCTTTCTAATATTTTAGCATTTTCATTTGAGACTTGAAATAAGACTTTTCAGCCTGGGATTTTCTGTCTATCAAAATGTTTTTACTGCAAGGAAGAAAGACCCAAGAATATGAAGAAGCTTTTTGTATACCAAAAGAAGACTTGTTAAACCTGAGCAAGTTTAATAGACTCTTCTTTTTTCCTTTTTTAGCTAGCAAAACAATGAACTACACTTAAAGCTTAAGATGCAAAATAAATCATCTGCCCTCTTGGGAGGGAAATGTGAACAGTATCTTCTGAAGGTTCCTGCAGGTTCCTTCTGCTCACATTAAATTGAAGGCACAAACTTTCCTCTGTCATTCTCTAGGTTTCCAGGTCATGTATTATCTCCTCTAACAAGTCCAGTACAAAGGACACTTAATATGCAGATAAGGACTTATGCACGTGACTTATTATAAAATAAAGGCCTTTAACATTTAGAGCCATGTTGTCATTTTGTTAGGCTTCTGTAGCCACTATTATTAACAGGGAATAAAAGGCAGGTGTCTCTCTGTGAATGCAAATGCATTCTTCACAGTTCTTTAAAGAAACCAAAGTTAACCAAAACAAAGACATTGCTGCACGAATCCTGTGTTCTCCAGTATCTTACACCATCATGGCCCTCTGCTTACAAAAAGTACTTGAGCACATCTCCTCATGTGTGCACAGTGGAGGACATATGGTGCCTTTCAGCTTCAAATTTGAATTTCCTTAATTTTGCAGGTTTAAATTATTCCCTTAATGATAGTTTAACAGGCTTTTTTTCCCCCTAATTGTTCAGTTTTGTTTTATTACAGTTGTCTTAAAGGGATGTTGGAGATATAAAGGTTATTAGAGGAAATAGAAGAAGGAAAAATTGTGCAGGCATGCATGCAGACTTATGGAAGAGCATGCAATAGTTATTTCCATCACACTGTAATATAACAATCTCCATGTCAGTGAGTGAAGCATTATGTTTTTTCAGTCGAGATGTATTATCACAGCTGAAGTATATTAGACAGTCTGCTATGTTATGTTCTGCTCCATCTGGTCAGTCATTTAGGTTCAATAGCAAGTATCAGTGGAATTGTTTCTTATCAAGTATTTCAGTGCAGTTCAATCCTTGATTTGGTGAAACAGTCTGAAAAAGTAATTACTGTGCATATGCAGATTTTCCTGGTTTTGAAGTTTATGGCACCCAACCATACTGAAAGTAAGCAGAATTAAAATGGCAAAAGTGGAAGAACTGCAGATTTCTGTTGTTTGTACTCTACAGTCCCTGGTTCCACAAATCCCAAACTCCTCTGTCAGGAGGGTCAGGGCTCTGGACTGAGGGGCAGTTGAGACAGATAAAAAGCAGCAGCTGTCTGTAAAGTACCCCTGTTCCCTAAACTTAGGGCTACACCTGAGCACACTTGACCTGCTTTTAGCCATGGTAGCTTCTCTAGACTGCACTGCTGTGGCAGAGAACAAGGGCAGCTTTTGGACCACACACTTTGGAAGGCATGACATTTAAAAATTGAAGTGTCACAGCAGGGCTGTAGAGGACTACTAAGGCAGTCACCTGGCTTCCTTACATAATAGAAAGAGGCAGTAGTTTGAAGCATCTACATGAGATGTGATCCCACTGATTAAAGAGAGCCTGTGCATACTTTGGTAGAGCAGCCAGAGACTCTGCTAGGCTGGCCAGGGAGCTATAAAGAACCCAGGTGCTTCTGCTGGTCATTTCTTCTGCCATACCTTAGTGGGTAGGGCTTTTTGGTAGGAATTTTTGGTTCTTGGATCTTTCTTATGAAGCTTTAAACTTGCTTTCATTTCTCAGGAGCTTAGATTAATTGGATCTGAGCCCCTGAGATTTCAAGGCCAGGAAAGAGTCAGTGAAAATAGTTGACTAAATGTGCTAGTGAGGAGGAGTTTCTATTGGGAGACTGAGATGGTAGTTTCAGCCTCCCGCCGCAGGAGTGGTTTCTTCATTAAACAGTTTCCGGGAGTCAAGATTTTGGGCCTCCATAACTAAGAGTTCTGATGCTTCATTTATCTCCAAAAAGTGAAGTATCAGGATCATTTCTGTTTGTACCTGCTGGTCTGATGATCTCAGTCCTGCTATCCAGGGTCCAAGAATGACTAGTGGGGACTCATGGGAAAAAATGCAGGTAGTTCTGTATCTGAGTCGTGACACTGTAAGCTACCTGTCTGTTCAGGCTAGGGTGTTTCTGAGCAGGAATGGAAGTCTGTATTTAGGTCCCTAGAGTCTCTTGCATTACACAGTTGAGGTGCCATTAGCCTTTAGGCACCTCCAGGTTAAGATAGTCAGTATAGCTCCTTCAGCATTCAGCACTGAAATTTTATGCAGGTCTCAGGTGCCAAAGCTGATGGTTTAAACTGACAGTGCTCCACTGACTGACAGATTTGCACCAGCTGAGAATGTGATGGTAGTGGTGGCAGTTCAGTTTAAGGGACAAATGTGCAGGTGTGTAAGAAATGAGCAGCAGGGCCAGTAGTGCCAGGGTTCTTCAGGCCAGAGGCAATCTGAGCACCCAAGCCATGCGTCGCTGGGGCTTCTCTGCCCTGGTCACTTTAAGCTCAGTGTTTTGAAGATCTCCTTTTGCCTTCTGCTTTGCTTGCAGCTCTACCCTCAGTAAGGTGTGCATCCAAAAATTCCTAAAGTGATTCTCACAGGTTTTCTTAGTCCTGTCATTCTGCTGAGCATTTCCACTCAGAAAGAAAGGATATAACCATGATTTGATTGTTTAAAGAGCATCTTTGATGCTTTGCTCCAAGTGACAAAGGAAAATGCAGGTGGCACTCTAGCCTGCAAAAATCAGGGACTTCCATCAGGTGTTTTTTTTCTGAAGAGCCCAAAATGTAATGGTGACCATAGGATATATTTTATTGTCCTACCTTTCCCCCTAAAATATTTATTTTTGTAAAAGTCGTCTTCTGGACCCCTAACAGTTTTCCCTATATTTTAAGACATGAATTTTTATGGAACAGCTGATTACAAGAAGAATCAGCTATTGAGTCATCTGAATTTTATAATGGTGTGTTTGCAGTATATTTTGTTACATCTGTGGTACATTTAATCTATTGCTGTGTTGTTTTTTAGAGCTGCATAACTAGAATGGGGTTTACCTCAAATGGTATAGATGACAAAAGAAAAGGAGCTGCTAGTTTGGAATAGTTTGCAATCTCAAATGGGAACTAGTAGAAAGGATGGAAGAGAAGAAGGTGCAGTATGATATAAAGGGAGCTGTCTGTCAGTGTAGAGCAGAGCAGTGACTGCAAGCAGTGAAAGCTGCCAGTTGCACACCCCCTGACAAATGTAGTGCCATTGAAATACCTTAGCTGCTTTCCAGGAGAGAGCTGTTTCACTTACAAAAGACAGTGAGTCTTTCACCAGAGACTGTAATTATGTATCCTCTGCATATTTTTGTGTGTGCATTCGCATGCATGTGTGCCTCAGCTCATCTCTTTGGCACGTTTGTCACAGCCATGTATTTGCTGCCGCTGTTTCTCTACAGGAAGAACGCCGTGTGATTTACCTGGGTAAAATCAGACCCGACACGACCCGGACAGAACTGAGGGACCGCTTTGAAGTTTTTGGTGAAATTGAGGAGTGCGCAGTAAATTTGCAGGATGATGGGTATGAACTTTTGGGATTACTTCTTGTTTGCCAACTGCCATAGGTATAAAAAATCATGGCAGTAGGATTAGTGGTATGGGAGTTAGCTGTGTAAGTGTTGTGACAGATGACATGCTGAGTTCAAAACTTTATTTGTTTTCTTTCATCCTTATTTATTAATCTTGAGATTTTCTGTCTCAGAATTAAGTATTTAGCTGCATGACAGAACAAGCATGCTGATAAATCATAGAATCAAAGAATTATTGAGGCTGGAGTAGCCCTCTGAGATCATCAAGTCCAGCCTATGACCTAACACCACCACATCAACTAGACCATATCACTAAATGTTGCATCCAACCTTCCACAGAATCACAGAAATATGCAGGTTGGAAAAGTCCCTCGGGATCGCCAAGTCCAATCTAGAACCCTACTCTACAACATTCGCCTTAAACCATAGCCCTGAGCACCATATCCAAACCACCCTTAAACACATCCAGGCTAGGTGACTCCATCACCTCCCTGGACAGCTCATCCCAGTCCCTGACCACTCTCTCTGTGAAAAACTTCTTCCTAATGTCCAATTTGAACCTCCCTAATTTCAGCTTGAGGCCATTCCCCCTTGTTCTGTCTCTAACTACCTTTGAGAAGAGACCAGCACGAGCCTCTCCATAACTTCCCTTCAGGTAGTTGTAGACAGCAGTGAGGTCTCCCCTCAGACTCCTCTTCCTCAAACTAACCATCCCCAGCTCCCTCAGTCACTTCTCATAAGATTTATTCTCTACGCCCTTCAGCAGCTTTGTTGCTCTCCTCTGGACCTGCTCCAACAGTCCCTAGAGGTGTTTAAGGAAACACCTCTAGGGATGGCAACTCCACTACCTCCCTGGACAGTCCATTCCAGTGTCTAATTACCCTTTTCATGAGGAAGTGCTTCCTAATATCCAACCTAAACTGCCCCTGGCACAGCTTCAGACAGTTCCCTCTCACCGTGTCACAAGTTGCCTGAGAGAATGGATGCAGTACTTCTGGCATGTCCACTGCGGGATCTCATGGTAGTTCGTTCTTTCAGGAAGGGCTTAGTTACACTCATGTGCATGAACTCTTTCCAGCTTTTTCCACAACTGTATTTGCACTTGCAGAGACAGCTACGGTTTCATCACCTACCGCTACACGTGTGACGCCTTCGCTGCTCTTGAGAACGGCTACACTCTGCGCAGGTCAGACGAGCCTGACTTTGAGCTGTACTTCTGTGGACGCAAGCAATTGTGCAAGTCTAACTATGCAGATCTAGGTAGGTATTTTGCTCTTTGTGACTTAGTGTGTAACTGGAACCTTGTAGCTTGGGAGAGTTCAGAGTTTGCTTTTTTTTCCTGTTTACTGCTTGTATTATTTAAATGAGCAATGGGGGAATTAAAGGAATTGGTTGTTGTTTGCTGCAAGAAGTTTAAAAGTACTAAACTGAGCTCTAATCTGAACTGGCTTCTCTTAGATATTTTAGACTGTGAACATTCTTCTAAAGCCTGTTTCTGTGGCCAATATTCAATAATACATTTCCATGCTGAAATCATAGCGCCACAGAAGCCTCCTGTTTCATTACTATACGATAACCACTTGGTTTTAATACCCAATTCTTTATGTGAGCAATAAACAGAAAACAAAGTAGATGCCTCACCCCAAAAAATTCATTGTGATACTTACTTTGCCATGAGTTGTGCTGTAGATGAAGATATTCAAAGTGAGGCTCAGTGGGGCTCTGGGCATCCTGGTCTACTTGAGGATATCCCTGCTGACTGCAGGAAGAGTTGGACTAGATGACCTTTGGAGGTCCTTTCCAGCCTGGACTGTTCTATGATTCTGTGCATAGGGCTTGCCAGAGACTTGTTAAGCACAAATCACAGTTTCTGAGGTTTGAAAGACAGAAGGGCTTGTGACCAAATCTAACCCTAACAGAGGCCACAGATCTCAACTGGTGGTTCTCAAATTGTGCATAAGCGTCTGTGTATGAAGGTGTCTCTTGCAGGGACTTCCAGTCATGATGTAAAAGGCTTCAGCCTATGGAGAACTTAGCAAATCTCATGGTGCCTGCAGAAAGTTCCACTGCTGTGGGGCAGTATGTATATCAATCTCTAGACCCCAGTATGCTGTGATAACTCCAATCCCAATTTACATACAGACTATGATAACACATCTGGATATGGCCTAGTCCTGTCTGGGGAGAACTGTATCGTTCTGTCCTATGCCCTGGGTCAGGATGTGAGGATTCTCTTTGCAAGTATGTTTGGAGATGTTAAAATCTTAGCAGCAGGAACACTGATGTTAAGTACCTGCATAAAGAGATCATGCAGACTACCAAAACATCCTCTGTAATATTATATTATAAATTCGCCTCTTATTTAATTACCTCTTAAAATGTAAAGTATTCATTAAATGTTAAACCTTTCCTAATACTTGTATAAATAGACTAAAGGTGTGGGAGATACTCATTTCTGAATAGCAAGGGACATTTTGCCATTGAATCTATATTAATCAGATATTGTGGGGTTTTATGAATAAATGACCACAGTCATTAAAATCTCTCATAACCCCGTAACACAGTGCTAATGAAATCTTGTATGTGCTGCCCTCGGCTTTGTACAGTGCAGAAAGTGAATGCAGATCTGTTTTTTCTAACCAATTGATGTCTTTCCAGAATAAATGATAAAGATGATACACATTGTTCACAATGAATATGCTATAATTCACTTCAGTGGCTAAGTAGATAATGTAAAGCTAAGAGAAGGCAATTGACTGCTGAAGAGATATAAGGTTGATGTTGAAAATATAAAAGGTAGCAAGACATTTGTTGAAATGTAGTCTGATAAAACCAGTAAAAACAGATTGAAGTCTTGACTTGCTTTGACTTATCTTCAGCAGTGGAAGTCAGGGTCGTGTCTGTATCTCAGAAAATCTGGGGTTTAAAATAAGTTGTCTGAAGGGAACCCTCTTGAACATTATTCATCACTGGGAGTATTCCCTGGCAGGCCTCTCCACACTGACTGGGATTCCCACAGTATCTGTGAGCAGGGTATTTTCACTTTGTCCTGCTGACAGCTTGAGCTTCTGTACTTCAGACTGCATTCCCTGTGTTTTGCAGAGTAGGTAGAACTGAGAGAGCTGCATAAGGAAATGGCAGGATGAACTTTAAAATTCATGAGCTAGTACAAGGACAGAGAGAATTAATCAGCCTTGGGTTGAGTACAGAAGAAAGAAAACACTTGAAAATAGTAGTCGGAAGTTTAACACCTCTCCTCTGTGAGCAGATATTGTCTTAACAGAACTTGTAATGAACATTTAATGCACAGTATGTCTTATAGTGGTAGATGGGGAGTTCTGATTAATTCAACACAAGAAATGGCAAGAAAAGGGCACTCTCATAAAGGAGCTGTGACACAAGAACCGGGGAGAGTTGGTGTTAAAGCAGGGATGACTCCAGAAGGAAATTCAGTGCTTGCAGCCATGTCAGTAATTGTCGTACTGGAGCTGTATGGCCACAAACGTACAATCCCTCCTCTGCACGAGGCACAGACTGACATCTGTGTCTGAGCAACTAGCAAAGCAGGAGCAGGTACCACAGGTCACAGGAGCTGGACTGTTATTGCTGCTGTGACTTATCATGTATGCTGCAGAAAGTTGAGGAGCCCACCTGAGATTGCTCGTACAGCACTGTCCTGAATCTCTCACACTCTAAACAAGAAACTGTCCCCGAAAAAACATAGTGGGAGCAAAACCAGAGATTCAGGGAGGCGTAGTGACTTGTACAAGACCCCAGGGCAGGGCAGGCAGAAGCAACCATGTACCCTGTGTGCTTGCCTGCAGGCTGCCCCAGCTTTCTACAAAGCCATCCCTCTATTACCTTTCTCAAGAAGATATTGGATATTACAAAGCAGCTGTTGCAAAACGATGGTGGGGTTTTGTGTAAAGCATCTGTTCAAGTTATCTGGACTACTTTGAGACCTACACATAGCACATGTTTGGTGCTTAGGTCCTTGGAGAAACTTTGGAGTTTATCTGCTCTATATGTACATGCAATCCCACTGCTGAAGATGTGCAGCACTTTTGTTAAGACCTACTTCTTACCAGGAAGTGCTGTCCATACCTGAAGTTTCTGTGATGGTCGCTTCTGAGCTTTTGTCATCCTGTAAAGTTGTGGTTGTAAGTGAATTGTTTCTGTGGTACCTTGTTAGTACCGGAGAGGAGGAAGCTCCAGGGGGACCTAATAGCAGCCTGCCAGTACCTGAAGGGAGCCTACAGGAAGGATGGAGAGAAGCTGTTTACAAAGGCCTGAGGTGACAGGACAAGAGGCAATGGGTTCAAGCTTGAGAAGAGCAGATTTAAATTGGACATTAGGAACAAGCTCTTTACTATCAGAGTGGTGGAGCACTGGAACAGGTTGCTCAGGGAGTTGGTTGAGGCCCCTTCCCTGGAGGCATTTAGGGTGAGGCTTGACAGGGCCCTGGGTGACCTGGGCTAGTGGGGATGTCCCTGCTGACTGCAGGGGAACTGGACTAGATGACCTCTAGAGGTCCCTTCCAGCCCAGCCCATTCTATGATGATTCTATGATATGATTGTACAGAGGAATTAATATAAATACTCACTCATGGTTCTTGCATCTTGTCTAAATCTGCTTCCTTTGGGTTACAGATTCAAACTCTGATGATTTTGATCCTGCTTCCACTAAAAGCAAGTATGACTCCATGGATTTTGATAGTTTACTTAAAGAGGCACAGCGGAGCCTGCGTAGGTAACATGCATCAAACCTGAGGAAAACAGAGGGATGGCGAATACCTCACGGACATCACGTCCTTCAATAATGGACAACTAACAAGTCATACTTAGGAATTTCTTCTACTTTACACTCTCTGTTCAAAACCATGGTTTACATGAACACAGCTGCTCAAGGAGTGGAGGGGCAGGATGGCTGTCCAGTAAGCACATGCATGCCCATGGGTGTCAGCTTTGCTTTTGCGGGGGATCGGTGGCGGGGGAGCCGGGCGTTCCTTGCGAGTTCAATGCAAACCACGAGACATGGCAGCAGTTCCACAGAGATACCCAAACAAGGATGAACTGCAAAACCTGTACATACTGCATTTTAACAGAACAAACCAAGAACAAACAAATCAAATGGACAAACCTGAATTTGAGAACTATGGCTGCTGATGTCTGGGAATCAGACATTGCGATTTTATTTTTTTTAAAGATTAAGCTTCGTCTCACAACACAGTGATAATATGACAATCCAGAAGAAACCACGGCTCCCAGAAGCCTACAATCTGTTCCAGCTTTGTTTTTAAGATTTTTTTTTTTTCCTCCTTTCTTTGTGGTTTTGTTTGTTTGTTTGTTGTGGGGTTTTTTGGGTTGGTTGGTTTGGTTTCTTTCGTGTGCGCGTGTGTGTGTATGTGTGTTGGTTTGTTTTGTTTTTTTTTTCCCAGTCCTTGCAGAAGAGAAAATGAAAGGCTCAAGCTTCCCTAACACATTGAAGTTTCATCTTTTAATTCTGACACCCATGTAAATGTCTACAACGTTGATCTTCCACAGCAAAATTTTCAAAGCCTTGTTAATGGTCAAATGTGCAGCTTGTTCAGCGGTTTATTCTAACGAGCGGACGTGATGTTACATTATTAATGAGAGTTGGATGTAACTATCTGGGTGTGTGCACAGATAGTTTTATTTGCTACGTTCTCTAAAGTAGTTGAGTATTTACAGATGTTAAATGGAGTATTTTTATTTATGTACATAATGTCTGAGGATGTTCTTTTTTTTGTTACAGCTATGCACTGTAAATGCAGCCTTCTTTTCAAAACCTGCTGAATTTTTCTTAATCAAGAGTACTCAAATGTAATTATATGAGGTGAAACAATTATTGTACACTAACATATGTAGAAAGCTGAACTTAACGCTTATATATATTTGATTGTAAAAAAAAAAAAGGGAGAAACTTGTGTGGGTGAGGGTGTGTGTGTGTATACGTGTGCGTGCGTGTGTCTGAGTGCAGAAATGCTTTACACACATTCATCCCTTCTTTGGTGAGCTTCTGTAAGAACTTTGTCAACAATTATCCTAGCCCTGAAAAAAAAAAAAAAAGGAAAAAAAAAAAAAAAAGGTGTAAACAACTTCTCNAAGGGGTTAACCACTTCTGCAGTATTTTTCCACATTTTTCCTCATTGCTTGGTTTTCTTTTGCAGTTTTATACACTGAATTTGTTAGGGGAATGAAAGATTTTCTCATCTAAATTTTTCTAGGAGATAACCATAATTTTATGTAAAAGTCTCTCAAATGGGTAATCATTAAGAAACGTTTTTATTTTATGTATCAACGGTAGTTTTGGAACTTAGAGATCAAAAATCTTTTTAAAATGCTATTTTGTTTTAATTTTTGTGATTTTAATTTGATAAAAAAAAAATAACGCTGAGGTACTAAGTACAGTATGATTTTTACAGTAGTTCTCTGTCTAACCACTGTTCTTGAAGCCAGTAACCTTTTCATTGGCAGAGTTTAGCGATGGTATTTATCTATATTTTTTACAGTTCTGCATCCTGTATAAATACCAATCCTTCATTCCTTTGTTTACTAAAGAGACATATTTATCAATTACAATTATCCTATTTATTATAAATTATGAGATGACTAAAATAACAAAAAGGCCAGTGGAAATTTTATATGTAGGATGCATGATGGTCGTCGGTTTGGAGTAAGCGCTTCGTTTGGAAATTCAGCTTTTGCAGAAGCAGTGGGTTGGTTGTTTGGGGTTTTTTTTCCCTCTTTTTCTTTTTTTTTTTTTTTTTTTTTTTCACTATGCACTAGCATGGCCTCAGATGTGCCCATGACATTGTTGATGATGACATTGCTTCCGCTAAATTAAATAGGAACTTCAGGAAAGAACGAAAGCCGCAAGAGTAAAAACTACCGCTACTCTGAGCATCACAATTTCATCTGAACTCGGAGGCTCTAGACTCAATCAGCAAAGTCTGAAATTTGCTTGTGAATGTATAGATTGGGTATTCTATTCCTGTTTGGCATTCATGACTCCTCCTAAAGGTATGGCACACCTAACTATTTAATCTCCTTTCCCACTCCCAATCTTAGAGAACCGATTCCACACCCATGCCGGTGCAGTTGATTTTGATGGCTGCATTCATTTTATCACCAGCATATTGCGTTCTGAGAGATTCCACTGTCTGTCCTGTCGGATGCTTGCTTGATTTTTTGGCTTCTTATTTCTCAGTAGATAGATAGCAATAAAATTAAAAAAAAAAAAAAAAAGAAAAAAAGAGAACTTTTTCAGAGGTTCTGCGTTACGACTGTAATATTCTTTAATCCACATAATTCTTGTTGTTGCTCTGTAGGTTGAACATTTTAACTTTGTGTGAATGCCAAACTAAAAGTTTACAGTTTTCCTTTCTGGATTTTGAGTATCTTCTGTTGTAAAGAAAAATATTAAAAAGCAATAAATTATTTTTAAGAAATCAGTATTTAGTACATCATATTATGTGTTCAAGGACCAGATGCATTACCTATTTTGCCTTTAAATTTATGTGACTCGATTTTAAATACATTTCTCTTTTGCCCTAGATTGCTGACATGAACAAATTGGTGTGGGGTTTGGGGGAGGGATTATTTATTTTTCACCAAGCAGGCATAATGACACGAGTCCATTTTTTTTTTTTAATGTTTTTTGTCGTTTGTTTGTTTTTTTTTTTTCCACTGGCCTGGCAAACATTCTCATCTTGAAGATGGCTTTCCTCTGTGGATTTACAAATTACATATGAAATTAGTAGAGCTAGGATTGCTGAATAAAGCTATTTGTATCCTATGTAGACACTGTAGTAGGTAACCCATCAAAATATAAACTCGGTGTTTCCTTTTCTATTTTTCTTTTGTTTTTTTTTTTCCCTCCCCCAAGAACATTTCACATTAGCACATGTAGCACATTGTCACCGGAGGCAAATTGCAGCGTAGCTCCCTGTGTCTTTTAGATGAAGATTGTACTGTTGCTTCCATGCTGTGGTAAGTACCACATCCACAATCCAGGTAACAGAACTGATACTTAGAAGCTATGGTTTTTTTTTTCCCTAGAGCTGTAACAAAATAATTCCTACAGAATGTAAAATCATCCAAATCCAAACAGAGGGAGCCTAAAATTGAAGACAAATGTCTGGTGCTGAACAATTCTGAAAAGCAGTTTGGCTGCCATCACCGAGAGCAACACTGAAAGTTTGTGCCTCTGGGGTTTAATACTTGGGTCAGTTGGAAAAAGAAAAAAACAAAACAAAAAACAAGCCAACCACACCTCATCCCTTTAGGTGTAAGCTTACAGTAGGTAATGATTATGTGTCCTTTGTCGATGGCTGTAATGAGAACTTCAATCACTGTAGTTTAAGATCCGATCGATAAATGACCTAGAATAGCCATGTAATAATAATGTGATGATTCTAAATTTGTATCTGTGTGACAGACATTTTCAATGATGTGAACCACTGACCTGATGGAGCTGCTGTAAGATTTGTACAGTAGGTGAGCATGTAAAGCTGTTGGTTGGACTATGCTGAACAGGGAAAGCGAGATACTAGTTAAGCCCAAGCTGGGCTTGTTTTCCACCTGCCACTTAATCCTACATGTACTTTTGTGGTTTAATTCATTGTATGAAAATTCCTGTGGTTTTTTTTTTTCCTTTTTTTTCTTTTTTCTTTTTTTTTTTCTTTTTTTTTTTTTTTGTGCAGTACACATCAGCCTCACTGAGCAAATAAAGGGAAACGAATGTTTCAAATCCATTTCTGTTTCTCTTTTTTATCACAAGTGACAGGTTTCCCAACCCACCCCGCCAAACTGGTTGTGTGCTGGGTTTTGTATAACTCTTTCTGATGGTCATCACTGATTTTTGATGCTTGTCTGGATCACACCTGTGTTACTGTGCTTTGGGCAGAGGACAGCACCACTTGTTTTAATGTGTTTAATGGCAGAAAGGTGCTATCTGCCTTTCTGCTATGGGTATCCAAGGCTGTTGATGTAAACCTTGTAGGAAAACTTCTGAAAATGCTCAGTGGAGTTGGAAGAGCTGCTGGCTCAAGGTAGGAGTGTGTGGGGAATGTAAGGGCTTTTCTCTGTGGCTGTGCTTGGATCTAAGTTGTGCAGGCAGTAGAGACTGACAATTTCAAAATCTGAGATGACAAAAAACCTACATGAGGTAAAAAGCACCATCATGAGGGGCCTTCAGCAGCCCCTCAGAGACACTGCAAACAGGCTCCAGTTCTGGAGCCCCCAACACAAGCAGGATGTGGAACTTGGAGCAAGTCCAGAGGAGGCCACAAAGATGCTCAGAGGGCTGCAGCAGCTCTGCTCTGAGGACAGGCTGAGAGAGTTGGGACTCTGCAGCCTGGAGAGGAGAAGGCTTCCAGGAGCTCTTATAGTAGCCCTCCAGTATATGAAGGGAGCCTACAGGAAGGCTGGGGAGGGACTATTTACAAGGTCTTGTAATGACAGTACGAGCAGTAATGGATTTAAACTTGCAGAGGGGAGATATTAGGAAGAAATTATTGACAATGAGGGTGGTGAAACACTGGCACAGGTTGCCCAGGGAGGCTGTGGATCACAGAATCACAGAATGTCATGAAAGATGGCATTTTGTGATCCTGTGCTCCACAACCCCCCTGGAGGTGTTCAAGGCCAGGTCGGATGAGGCCTTGAGCAACCTGCACCAGTTGGAGGTATCCCTGCCTGTGGTGGGGGGGTTGGAACTGGATGATCTTTGAGGTCACTTCCAACCTAAACCATCCTCTGATTCTTTGAGAGGATCAGGCAGGTTGCCAGCTGGACAAACATGGGGTTTCTGGGTCCTTTCTGGATGGTACGGGGTGCAGTATGGTGGGCTGCAGTGTTGCTGTTGGGCAGGCAGCAGCAGGGCTGGCAAAGGGCACTCGCAGCCCTCTTCTTTACATGCACATAAGGAAAGAAATTGCTTTTTTTCTGTTCGCCTGGGGTCTGCTCACAGGTAGACAGTGTACCGCTGTAGGCCTGTCCTGTTGTATCAACAGCCTTCTCTGGGGGTTAACAGCACAAAACTAATGAGTGGCTTCTCGTTCTGATGCGTGCCTCAGAAGCTCCCCAAAGCATGATGTGAGTAGCAGCTGATGGGCAGCCTGACTGTGGCCTTTAGGTAGGGAGGGTTATTGAAAGCACTTGAAAAACTTGCTTTCCTCAAGGCACCTACACCTCTGTTCTAACACTGCTGTTTATTTCATACTCTGTAAAGATACTTTTCTTTTACTTGCAAGAATGTTTAGCTTCTGCATTTTCCTATTTCCTAATCCAAACTGTGGTGCTTGGTGCTTGCAATGAAGGCAGAGTGAAGTACTTTGCTGCGTGAGGTTTGTGTTGTTGACTTGCTCCTCAAAATGGACTGGGCCCAGTCTGTCCCAGATGTACTTCATTGGTGGCTGCTGTTCCTTCCACAAGGCAATTAATTTAGCCCAATATTTCTCCAGATACTTGATTTTTTAATTTATTTGTTTAGTCATTTCAAATTTTTGCATAGGCTGAAATGACCCCAACTTGATGTCCTGTCAGTGACAGACAGGCAGCTGCAGCATTTATAATGGCTCATTTTCCTAGAAGATGAGAAGGAAACTTAAAATAACCTCTTCTGCTGCAGCTCTTGTACGTTTGCACTTCTAATTGAGAGCCACTGAAGGGGATGGAGCAATGGCCAGCCCCTCAGAGTGGCAAGCAGGCACCCACTGCCAGGTGGGGTTGGGCTCTTCTGCCAGGCACCCAGGGACAGAACAAGAGGACACAGCCTCAAGCTGTGCCAGGGCAGGTTTAGGCTGGATGTTAGGAAGAAGTTCTTCCCAGCAAGAGTGATTGGCATTGGAGTGGGCTGCCTGGGGAGGTGGTGGAGTCCCCATCCCTGAAGGTGTTTAAAAGGAGTCTGGATAAGGCACTTAGTGCCATGGTTTAGTTAATTAGAAGGTGTTAGGTGATAGGTTGGACTCGATGGTCTCAAAGGTCTTTTCCAACCTGGTTAATTCTGTGATGCTTGTAACAAAGCAGTCTGTTAGCTTTCTGGCAAAAGAAAAAAACCCTCTTTGCCTACCATCCCCTCATTTTATGTTATTATGGTTTATTGCTTAAAATCAGGATCTTGTTTATTAAGAAATCATTCCTTCCATCATCTGTTCTGCTGGGTTACCATTTTCTCCTCAGTGAGTACTGCAGCTTGAGCACCTGAAATCAGGTTCAGGCTCCTCAGTGAGTGGCCTGATTTTGGGAAGCTCTGAGCATCTCACGGCTCCCATTGACTCCAATTAGGCCTGCAGGCTCTTGGCGCTTTGAAAATCAAGCTGCATATTGAGAGCTCCAATTCAGCACAGCATCTACATTTGTGCTTAAGTCCAGCCTGATTCAGCAATGCACTTAAGCATGAGTGGGTTTAGATCCATTGAAGTCAAGTGCTAGGCTGCTTGGAATAAAAATAGACTCCTGGACTGGGGCCTAAGAATCCAAATACAGACACCGAGGCCTAATTTTAGGCTCTGTTTGGAAAACCTCAGCCTTGCTTGCCACCTTTAACCTTTAATGCTTAGAGAAAATACAAAACCACCTGGCAAGTCGTGGCGGGAAGGGGCAGAGGTTTAGGTAAGAGAAGTGGAAGCGAAGCACAGAATTCTTTCCTTGCAGAAAGTTATTTGGAAACTCCAAATGCAAGATGCAAGGTGTCTTGGTTGATGGATACTGTTTCACATCACACTTCTCATTCAAGATTAACGTGCAGTTATTCCATTGTCCTTCACCATTAATTAATAAACTGCTGTATTAAACTTTAACCAATGCCAGCTTCCCCTGCTTTCCTGCAAACCACACTTTCACCATTGATATTCCGTGTTCACGAGCAAACTAAACTATAAATCACTTTTCTCTACTTTATCAAACAGCAGAAAGTAATAAAGAAGGTCACAAATAGTACAGTAGTTCCTTGGAGGTTTGTAACATCATAATTTAAAGCTCGGAAAAATTGAATCAAAAGTTGAATTAATCCCTAAGGGAAAAGATTCTATATAGATTCTATTGATAGACATAGGGCAACCTATCTTTGTTGGGAGCTGGTATATTTGTTAACACTTCAGGGCAAAGGAGACTGGTCTTAGCACAGAGGAAAATGAAATCCTCCATGAGAGGAAGTGAATATATCCTCTGTGCTTCCTGTCACTATGCTCTCCTTACACCACTGCTGGGAAGAAGAAAAAAAAAAAAACCTACTTTGTGCTGCTTTTTACTTTAGCTCTGCTGAATGACCAGAGTCTGTGCAGTGCAGTTGTGGAAAGTGCAGCTGGGTGGAGGACAGATACAAATCACAATGCTGCACTTGGTCAGTGTTCATTCCTCCACTGGTGCTTTTTCAGTCAAACAGCCTCNAGGGAGGGTTATTGAAAGCACTTGAAAAACTTGCTTTCCTCAAGGCACCTACACCTCTGTTCTAACACTGCTGTTTATTTCATACTCTGTAAAGATACTTTTCTTTTACTTGCAAGAATGTTTAGCTTCTGCATTTTCCTATTTCCTAATCCAAACTGTGGTGCTTGGTGCTTGCAATGAAGGCAGAGTGAAGTACTTTGCTGCGTGAGGTTTGTGTTGTTGACTTGCTCCTCAAAATGGACTGGGCCCAGTCTGTCCCAGATGTACTTCATTGGTGGCTGCTGTTCCTTCCACAAGGCAATTAATTTAGCCCAATATTTCTCCAGATACTTGATTTTTTAATTTATTTGTTTAGTCATTTCAAATTTTTGCATAGGCTGAAATGACCCCAACTTGATGTCCTGTCAGTGACAGACAGGCAGCTGCAGCATTTATAATGGCTCATTTTCCTAGAAGATGAGAAGGAAACTTAAAATAACCTCTTCTGCTGCAGCTCTTGTACGTTTGCACTTCTAATTGAGAGCCACTGAAGGGGATGGAGCAATGGCCAGCCCCTCAGAGTGGCAAGCAGGCACCCACTGCCAGGTGGGGTTGGGCTCTTCTGCCAGGCACCCAGGGACAGAACAAGAGGACACAGCCTCAAGCTGTGCCAGGGCAGGTTTAGGCTGGATGTTAGGAAGAAGTTCTTCCCAGCAAGAGTGATTGGCATTGGAGTGGGCTGCCTGGGGAGGTGGTGGAGTCCCCATCCCTGAAGGTGTTTAAAAGGAGTCTGGATAAGGCACTTAGTGCCATGGTTTAGTTAATTAGAAGGTGTTAGGTGATAGGTTGGACTCGATGGTCTCAAAGGTCTTTTCCAACCTGGTTAATTCTGTGATGCTTGTAACAAAGCAGTCTGTTAGCTTTCTGGCAAAAGAAAAAAACCCTCTTTGCCTACCATCCCCTCATTTTATGTTATTATGGTTTATTGCTTAAAATCAGGATCTTGTTTATTAAGAAATCATTCCTTCCATCATCTGTTCTGCTGGGTTACCATTTTCTCCTCAGTGAGTACTGCAGCTTGAGCACCTGAAATCAGGTTCAGGCTCCTCAGTGAGTGGCCTGATTTTGGGAAGCTCTGAGCATCTCACGGCTCCCATTGACTCCAATTAGGCCTGCAGGCTCTTGGCGCTTTGAAAATCAAGCTGCATATTGAGAGCTCCAATTCAGCACAGCATCTACATTTGTGCTTAAGTCCAGCCTGATTCAGCAATGCACTTAAGCATGAGTGGGTTTAGATCCATTGAAGTCAAGTGCTAGGCTGCTTGGAATAAAAATAGACTCCTGGACTGGGGCCTAAGAATCCAAATACAGACACCGAGGCCTAATTTTAGGCTCTGTTTGGAAAACCTCAGCCTTGCTTGCCACCTTTAACCTTTAATGCTTAGAGAAAATACAAAACCACCTGGCAAGTCGTGGCGGGAAGGGGCAGAGGTTTAGGTAAGAGAAGTGGAAGCGAAGCACAGAATTCTTTCCTTGCAGAAAGTTATTTGGAAACTCCAAATGCAAGATGCAAGGTGTCTTGGTTGATGGATACTGTTTCACATCACACTTCTCATTCAAGATTAACGTGCAGTTATTCCATTGTCCTTCACCATTAATTAATAAACTGCTGTATTAAACTTTAACCAATGCCAGCTTCCCCTGCTTTCCTGCAAACCACACTTTCACCATTGATATTCCGTGTTCACGAGCAAACTAAACTATAAATCACTTTTCTCTACTTTATCAAACAGCAGAAAGTAATAAAGAAGGTCACAAATAGTACAGTAGTTCCTTGGAGGTTTGTAACATCATAATTTAAAGCTCGGAAAAATTGAATCAAAAGTTGAATTAATCCCTAAGGGAAAAGATTCTATATAGATTCTATTGATAGACATAGGGCAACCTATCTTTGTTGGGAGCTGGTATATTTGTTAACACTTCAGGGCAAAGGAGACTGGTCTTAGCACAGAGGAAAATGAAATCCTCCATGAGAGGAAGTGAATATATCCTCTGTGCTTCCTGTCACTATGCTCTCCTTACACCACTGCTGGGAAGAAGAAAAAAAAAAAAACCTACTTTGTGCTGCTTTTTACTTTAGCTCTGCTGAATGACCAGAGTCTGTGCAGTGCAGTTGTGGAAAGTGCAGCTGGGTGGAGGACAGATACAAATCACAATGCTGCACTTGGTCAGTGTTCATTCCTCCACTGGTGCTTTTTCAGTCAAACAGCCTCACCCCAAAAGCTTCGTAGTCTATGAACCCAGAGCAAAAGGAAAGGTGTTTCTTCAGTGACAAATGCTGGTGAAGTGACAGTACTCATTCTGCAGCTGGAAAGATACTTAGCTTTTGAGGTTCCTTTGAAATATTGCAGCTTCCCTTTGACGTGCTTCTGAAGTCTTAGTCATGCAAAGGCATTTCTGATTCTCTTCTATAAAGATGTAATCTATAATCTTAATGCCACGACTGAACCTGTTGAATTAAGCTCTTCCAAATTCAGATAAGGGGGGAAAAATAGTCCCATAGAAAGTAAAATGATTGAAAATAAAAATTCACCAATAGCCCCAATTGGGAAAGTTCTACAAAGAGATGTGGTGAATGGTGAGATCTAAGATGAAATGAACCTTTTTTGGGATGTATGCATGGTGAAGTAAAAGGTGATGAAAGGTTTTGCCTACTGACTATTTTCTTTCAACATATGCTAGTAAAGAACTGAGCTGCTCTGTGGCAAAAGTGGCTGAACAGAAAACAGGTACAGAATCAGCGACTAAACTCCAGCCCTCATCAGCCTTTTGCATTAACCCTGGCTTGTGTAAATAGTGGGCAGTGGTCAAATGTAAATAATCTCATGTGCCTTATTTGCATCATGATGGATTGTCAGACAGGCATAGCGTAAGTGAAAGCCAAAGCTAAGCATAAAGAAAAGCCATGTCCTGAAGAGCACAATATGTAAATTGCTATTAGGACTCCTAATCAAATAAAATATGTGCTACAATTTATTTTTGACAATGTGCATTGCGTTCTCTATTAAATTAGTGCTTGATAAAGTAATAGAATCATTGCAGCCATAAAGTTTCTGTGCTTTACCTTCGAGGCAAGGCAAAGCATTCTCCTTGTCCTCGGATTATTGACTTTGGCATTATGAAAAACACACATTGGTGCCTTATACTAATTCCTTCCTACTGCCTTTGCAATTCAGGCCTATGCTTATTCATGCAATGTCTTGGCAGTAAATTTATTAACAAATAATAAAAACCAGCCACACACTCAAAGCCCAATGAACTGCTTTCTTTTTTGTTTTATATTTTTTTAACCATTTGTTGGAACAATACCATGGCTGACTGTAGTTTTCTGTTGCATGAATTATGTATTGTGGTAGCTGGGTATGCCCTCAGTTACACACTCGTGCCAGCAAGGAGTGGAGTGGTGAGTGCTGTTGCTGAATAATGATTAATTACTTGCCCTTCTAAAGGAGCCTGGTTTTGTAAACTGGTCACACAGCATGTTACGTGGATTGTGTCTGCTACACAAAAGGTTACTTGCAATCACATAATGAGACATAATGATGCACATCACAACAATTCTTTGGTACAAATCTGTACACAATGGAATTTAGATAGAAACCCATTTATTTACGTATCTTATTTGCCAGAGGGTACAAAACTTCCCTGCTTTGCTGCAGTGCTGCCATTGCTCCTTCTGCTCTGCTGGTGTTTTGCATGGGAACAGTGCGATGGCTTCTCCAGGAACCTCCAGCCGTGGCTTCACTGAATTGCCCCATGCCAGTCTGCTGGCAAAGCCTGGGAGGGAGTTGGCTCTCACCACATGACAGCTATGTGAGTGGAGTGCTTTGCCGAAGCCTCTCCAAGCTCCTGGTGGGAAGCTGGGATGTGGTTCCTTGCTGCAAGGTAAGGAGTTCACTTGCAGTATGGGGTGAGCATACCTGCGTGTGCTCATACCTGTCTGGCCTGGGAAGGGTGAGCAAGGAATCCAAGTGTTGCAATATGTTGTGCTCTGTTGTGGTCACAGGAAGAAGGGCATTCAGAAGTGCCATTCTAAAACCTAGAGCCAGAGGTTTTCTGAACTTTAGTGGGGAAAGATCTAGTTCTTGTCTCCTGCTGGGTGCGAAACAGGAAGTGCTTGGCCAGGGCTGTCCCAGGGTTGCTGGGAACACCACTGGCAGCACCAGTTGCAGAACAGTGATGCCTCATCCTGCCTGGTCTCAGTAGGAGGCATTTGACTCTTGAGGAAGGATCTGTGCACTACTTTGAAGTTGCTTGTTTGCTGCTAAAAGCCATCTTGGTTGAACTCATCAACCAAGCCGCAGAAGTTTGAGTTGCTAGAGATGTGTCATGGGATTTGGTACGTAGTGAGCATTTTCTTGCTCTGGAGGGGATGGGAAGGCCTGGACTTGTATCTCTGTCCCACAGCAACATGGCAAAGATGGCTGCAGCAGCCCATGCTATCTTCTTTCTTTGTGCAGTGACCTGGATTGCCTAGAAGCCCCAAAAAAAGCTCTGTCTCGGTCTGATCTAGGATAGTTTGAACACAGGAGCTTCATTTGAACAGATGAGGGCATGTGTGGTTTGAGGCCATGCTTTGAACACTCCTATGCTGTGTGTCTCAGTGTTCAGGAACTCCTAGGCACCTTTTAGTCAAAATGTTTATTTTGCCCATTGTTGTCCCAGGAAGGACAAAATGTTATGGTATTGTTTATACATCAACATGACTCTGGTAGAAGGCCAAGTACCCTATAAAACTTCCCTATAAATGAGGTGGACTTTGATTAAGTGGCAGAAGTTTCTACTCCATATATGAGGCAAGGAGTAAAACGACTCCTAACCAGATCACCAGCAGTCTCTAGTGCAATTGCACACTTAGGTGGAGCCAGAGATGGCTGTGGGGAGTAAGACCAGCAAAAGCACCATGCTACAGCCCATGTGGCAGATAGTTCTCCTGACATTGCCCACAGCCTCCAGCCTCGCCTGCCAGCAGCATCACGGCCTCAGCCACTGCTGTGCCCTCTGACACATGACAGTTATGCAAACCACGATGGGCTGCTATGTGCCCTTTCAGCAAGCACAAGGCAACCATAAGACTCTGAGTGGGGGTGCCAGGGGCCCAGTGGAGCAGAGGCACCCAGAGGGAGGGTGGCCATAGCACTGTGAGGGGCCACCATTTGTGTAACAGCTGTTGCACACCCATCCAACATCTGGCATAGCTCTGCAGCTAACAAATAGCGATTTTTTTTTTTCACAAATAGTTCCTTGGGCTGTAAATCATGCAGGGGCTGATTTACTGCAGCACTTTCCTGGGTGGATTTTCTGATTTGTAATAATCTCTCTGAGGCGGCTCTGCAGCAGCGATAAAGGACAGTGTCTCTGCCTCTGCCTCTCCTCCTGGTTTCATGACATAAAGCATGGTTTGCTGGGTCACAGTATGCTGAAGGCTGCTACCTTGTCACCGAGTTTTGCTGAAATGGACCAACATGGTCAGAAGTTACCGGGGAAGGGGAGCCAGGAGGCAGAAGGAGCGTGTGGGCAATGGGAGCGTGGTGGAAACGACTCAAGCAGGAGGCAGAAGTGCCCAAGTCTCATCCCCTCAGTAAGTGAGAAGAAAAGAGCCCAAATGGAATCCTCCATTTTGATGGCTCAGTAGCATTGGTGTTATTTCCTAGCCACCCAGATGATGTCCATCTAACTAATAAGGTGTCAGAAGCTTTAGATTCGGACCTTTGCACATTTACAGCTGAGCAACTATGGTGAGGATTTTGTGGAAGCCTTAATGGGAATGGACAGGGAATGGACATGAAGCCTCAAGCATGAAGCCTCATAGCTCTGAAACTGTACAGAGAGGCTTATCAGGCATAGATCAGAATCCCACCAGCTCTTACTTGAGCTGTGTTACTAAGCTGCTGCCATTGTATGAAAGCTGATCTATAATTGAAGACCTGACGTATTCATTTAACAATGGAGTAGGCATGGCAATAACAGGACTGCTCTGCAGCAAGCCTCCTAGGATGCCTCTTCCTAGCAGAAGCAGCTTTGCAGGTTGCTGTTTATGCTTTTACTGTGAATCTCATGGCACTGGTCTTGCTCTACAATGTTGGGTCTGATGAGATCGGATGAGGTTAAGCTTCCACAAATAGCTGCTGACTGGCAGTTTATTCCCTCACTTGCTCAACAATGCCAGCCTCACTCTGTGTCTGGGAGGCAAAGAATACAGTTAGGCTAGACAAATGGAATGGGAACTAACAACAGAGTGAATCCTGCACTGGCATATACATTTTTTATTCACATTGCACATAAATCTCATCCAAGCTCATGGGAGAACTTTAGCATCCCCTTAAACTCCCATTTATTCTCCATCCTTCTCATTCTTTGCACTATTAAGGAACAGATTTATTCTCTGAAAACTACTCTTCATCACTGTGCAAATAGCAATGGAACATTTATACTCAGAGTAATAAATAGATGATTCGCATCTTAATACGAGACTGGAGATGATTCTGACTTATTTGTGTTTATTGCATCTAACACACAGATGCTATTCTCACTCTCTAATAGAAATGTTAATTATGGCATTTCATTATTCTTCTGTAGATTGAAAGTTGTATTTTTCCATGCCACAATGTGCGTGGGACAGTTCTACAAGACATCAAATGGAGATGTTCAGCACTCCAAAATGCTAAAGAAAGAGAAAATTAGGTTTAACTGAACAGGACAATTATCTGAAGATCTCAGCAAAATGCAGGGTCATAGAGAGCATGGAAATCTAGCAGGTTCTGTGCTGGTTAGTGGTGAGTCTCTGGAAGAATTAGTCACAGCTTTTGATGATAATGAGAAGATAGTAAAGCCAAGATATGGTCAGCTCCAGAGTTTATGCCCTGTGCTACAGAACTGATACTGCCAATTCAAGTACCTCTGAATATGAGAAAATGGATTGTCAAGTCCTGTTAGAGTAGCTTCTCTTGGATGAGTAGCAAATGTTCTCTTTTTCTCCTGGTTCTGTCTGCCTTTATTGCTTTATACAGCCAAGAGCAGTATCTGGCCCTTGGAACTATTTATTTCTTGGTGCAGAGGAACACATTATGCACTGCTTTCCTTGCTCCATTTTGCTCACACAGGTTCAGGCAGTACCTAGGAAACTATTCCTTTGGTCAAACTGAAAGCCATACTGATCTTTGGTTCCTTTGCCAGGGCTGTAGGACTTGCTTAACACATAACCTTCTAAGGTATGTTTAATCATCAGTAACCTGCTGGTGTGCCTGTTGTCCAGCTACACCTGTGTACCAAATAAACACAGCTACATGTGTGCATAACTGCATGTATACATCTCAGTCTATCCAAAATATACATGTGTGTGTAGACTCCTGGGATTTGTCACTAAGAAACTTACCTCTTGCAGTAAAACAAAGCTCCCATGACAGTTTTGTCCCCAAACAAGGCTACAGGCTTTACCTACATCCTTATGTTGTAGAAGAATTAATTCTCATAGACCAACAAGGAGCTCTGCTTCCACTTGCACCCTGACTGACGTTGTTGCAGAAACTTCTCCTTGCTCTCACCATCTTGAATGGAGTCAAAGGAAATGTCTTCTGCTCTGTGGGCATGACCTCCCCAGCAGCATCCACAGCATTGTTTGCAGACTGGTTAGGAGACAGGCAGTATCTGCTTAACTCCTGGTAATTGAAGTGTTGCTAATCATTCTTCTTAAAACTCTTTTCTGTGTTTTTGCAGCCATGGTAACTGAATTTGGGGCTGCCTAAAAAAGAAATAATTGCTCCTTAAGCTGTTATTTAAAACAGGCTGGTGTGCTCTGTAGGCTGTTGGTAATGGGCAGATCCAAACCCCAAATAAGCCCTCAAACAGGTAAAAGATAGAAAGCAGCAGTACCTGTTTTTTTGCTAAGTTAGCACCTTCTGACAGTGCTGTGCAGGTATCCTGTGCCCCAAGGCTATAGGGTCCACAGTGCTTCCATACCACCTTTGCTCCTTCCCAGGGGTGGAAAGCAGCCTGAGGATCCAAAGAGTTCCAGGTTTGGTACCATTCAGATACAATCAGTGATCACTTCATTGTCATTTCTTTAAATTTGGGATGTGTCAGCCAGTCCAAGGTAAGTGAACTGGTATTAGGTACATGTAGCTAATAGACTCCTACAAACCCCTTTCTCCTGTAGTACAGGGCCATGTCTGGCAACTGAAGAGAGCTTTGAATTCCTTTTCCTCCTTTCCAAATGTTTGTTTTGTGATTAAATTCATAGCTGGCTGCAGTATTTTAAATGCCATTCCCAATCCCTGGTCATAAAGCAAGCAACAGGCTCCTTTAACGCAGTTGTCAGCGATGACTCTGTAAGGATTTGTTCCAGCTCCTCTATTTAAGAATGCACTTCATTTGTTTGTTTGTTTGTTTATTCCAGCACACTTTGGTATTTTGCACTAGCATTTCTAAATTGAAATAATTGTTAGATTCAGCAGCACCAGGTGGCTTCTCAGCACAGCCTTCCTGGATCACCTCAAATTGCTTCAGCTTTGCAGAAAGCAGCAGGAGCAGGTTGTCTTCTGCTGGAGTGCTCAGGGCACCTATGCTGAGAGTTTCTCTGAGGTCTGTGCTGTGTCACACACAAGCTCAGCATTCAACAATCCCACTCATTTATTGAGTGCTGCTACCATGGCTCTTCAGAGGTAAGTAGCAAATGACATTTCTTTTGATTATATCTGTCTTTGTATTTACAACAGTGTGGCACGATCCTATTTATTTAACGAGATCTATCTACTTCCATTTAAGAAATCTTTCTATTCAGATCTGTAAAGGGAAATAATTGCTCTCTTCTGCTGAATGTCTATTATTAAGGGGAAAAGTATTTAAAGATTTGAAGATAGCCCTGATGCACCCTTCAATGGCTTTACAATCTCTTCCTTGTGTTTTTATCACTTCAGCATTGCACTAGCTTTCCTTTAGCTTTTTGATCAAATCACCTCCTTGATGGAAAACCAGGCTCTGGGAAGTGCTTTCTCTGAGATCCCAAAGACAAGTTTGTTCCAAAGATGTTCATGCTTTACAGCCTTCATATTTAGACCTCTCTGGTGATACTACAAAGTCTTTGCAAATCCTCATATTGTTCCTCCAAGCTTTGGGTTGCTGTGCTAGAGAGATGTGCCTTTGTGAATTAAGTGCTCTTTGAGGATAAAATGTTCATCAGAAGTCTTCAGAGTTGCAATATCATTTTCATCATATTACTTTGAAAAGACATAATTTATATAATTTTTTTTCCCCCAACCTATTTTCCTAGGACATACATAACAAGTTGGTTTTTTTTTTTCCTGCCTCCTCATTGAACTTTGCAGCAGTCATGTAATGGGGCAGAGCAGAGCCTCCAGCCAGCCTGGTTGCCTGATTTATCTGAAATTAAAAACCCCTTGTGGATTAATTTTTGGCATCCTTTTGCAGGCATACGTTGTTTTACTTTGCCTCTCTTTGTACTTCTGCTTATTATGCAGTGCTCCATTCCAACAATATGTAGATGGAATGCAGATAGATAAATGGAGGCAATTAACAAAGCAGTGAAAAATAAAATTAAGGGCGTCTAGTGATAGATATATACATACATACACACATGTGTAGATATAAACACATGCATATGAGAACACTGAAAATATTCCCAGATTGAAGAGAGAGAAGAAATTCTGGAATTTCTACATAATACCTTTCACAGGAGCAACCCCAGCTGACCCTCAAGGATGGCCTGATAGATATGAATTGCTACTGGCATCCTACCTCTGCAGAAACAGGGCTACTTGGCCAGAAAACAAGTCAATTTAGTCATAAACATTACACTTGAGTTGATTCAGGGTGTATCTAAAACAGCCCAGCAGGTTAGGTGTAAAATGAAAGGCAGAATGTGAATTTGGATGGCAATTGGTTTTCAATAATGCTGATTTGCTCTGAACATCCTGATTAACATAACCATCAAAGGCCAACTATTAGGTCAGGGAGCACAGCTGAAGTTTGGGGTCAGTTATGGGGCAAATCAGGCTCCTGGAAACACAATTGGGTAAACCCAGATTTTTTCAGCTTTTGCCAGCTCTCGGTGTGTAGATATTCCAGTGGAGGTGTGGACATCTCTGTCATGACACTTAAGCCAATACAATGAGAGTAACCTCAGAGGATCAGGAACCACAGGCTCAAAACCTCTGCAGCTGTCCCTCTGCTCCTTTGTCCCTCACTTTCTCTATGGTTCTGCTGAACCTATAGGTTCTTTCCTATAAGGTAACCATCTCCATCTTTGGGTCAGAAGAGCTTCTCACTCACCTTGGCATTGCCCTGGGTCTGCCTTCACTGTTCTCATCTAATATTCCTATTTTGACTCACCCTGCAGCACAGCCCTGATGGAGCAGGTGGGGTTATTTCTCCTGAAGAATGGGCACATTTCACAATCTGGTCCAATTTAGGTCACTGCTCTTGGATCAGACTCCTGGGTTCATTTTGTGCCTTAATCCATAAACCGAACTGGTACCATTGATAGATACAGATTTCTGCTGTGAGCATTTGGGTACATCTGTGTTGACAGTTATGCAAAGGTCTCCCCAGGAGAAGCCTCCATCAAGGCTGATGGATTTGTGTGGCTGTGCACCTCCCCAGCTCTGCAACTTCAGGTATCACAAGGCCCATTTCACTCTCTTACGGCCAAAACAGGAGGCTAAAGCCAGACCATCAACTGATTTCTTGAACTGGCTTCTTCCCAGTGAAGAGCAAATTGATTTGAAACTTTAATTAAAAAAAAACAAACCCAAAACTCTTTTCCTCCCTTGTTTTTGGGTGCTTGGTGTGGCAGAACTGGAAATCTGGAGGAAGCAAGTTGAAAATCAGTTATCATCTCAACGAAACATTTTTCTTTCATGAATGAAAAGCGAAATAATCTTTTGGGCAATATTTAAAATTACATTACTGCTGTTTCATTTAAGTTCATCAAAATGCAACCTACAGCTAATACTTATTCACAATGAAGTTGCCTAATTCAATTTCTTGAATTAAGCAGCTGTAATTCCCATAATATCAAATTTATTTGCCTTGTCAGTGAATTAAGGATATATACAATCTAATCCTGATTTTCCAAGCCGATTTCCTAGAAATATGAGTCTGCTTTGCATTATATGTTGCATCTTTACAGCATTGCATCATTGTTATCCATTAACATACTACCTGAAAGCCAAGGATATACAGAACTCCTGATTATGGTAGCAACATTGCTTCCTTCTGTATCAAAATTTGCTTTCTTCTTTGAAGGAATGAATGTGCACTGGTTGCATTTCACCTGCCCCTAGCTGTACAAGAATTAGGCAGCTGGTAATCTAGACCTGCCCCCAATCAGTGGATTTCTTGTGCCATTTCCTGCCCCTCATAGCCCATGGAACTTGTACAGTGGTTAGGAGGGAATGGTTACCATCTGAGGTGCTGATTTGTCATCATTAACTACGTAGAAAACACAGAGGCTTATTTAGAGACCTAAAATTTGGATGGATGAAATCAGGCATGGTGAGACCTACTCTGGGGATGTACCACACCTTACCACACCTGATCCCCTAGCAGCAGCTGTGCTTGTCTTTACCTGAAGTCTGGTTGAGCCCTCTATATGCTGAATAAATTGCACTCAGCAGCTTGCCTATTCTTAAAGAAGCAAAGGAAGTTTAGTTTTGACAAGCAGAATCCCCACGAGGGCACTTCTCTTTCTCCTCAAGTTTCTTTCCCAGCATCTCAGAGCAGAACAGCATCGCTGCTTCCTTGTACCTTCAGCTTTCTGCAGTGTAGGCACAGAGGCAGTGCTCAAAGCAAGCTGCAGCTGGGTTACTGCAGCACCAAATCTTGTGGTTGAAAGGGTTTCAAGTACATAAAGGCAGCCCAAAACCCACTCTACAGCCCAGAATTCAACATAGGCTTGGTTTTTCTCACCCCACTGGGCTATGAGGCAGATTTGAGAGAAAACTAAATAAAAATCTCGAATCTCACCAAAATTCCAGACACCCCTCTGCAGTCGTGCAGGGGTGCAAAAATCCATGCAGATTCTTTCCTTATTCATCTCTGACAGAATTAATGTATGTGGTGATTTACTATTGCTGAAGAGACATGTGCTTTTTATTTTTAAACCTTAGCAAAAAGGCTTCAAAGTGCAAATCCCTTATCTTAAAAAAAAAAAAAAAAAGGGTTTCTATCACTAGGAAAATAAAAGTCAGACTTTCAAAAGCAAAGCAGATGTTTCCTTAACTTAATTAGATGAACACTTCCTACCCCTGGCACACGTTAACAATCGCACTGCGAAGTTTGTTTTACCTAATCTTTGTACTTACTGCTCAGACCAAGGTTTATGTGTATATATACCATATAAAGAACCATTAAGATTTTCTAACCTTGTTGTGCTCCACTGTTCTTGCTTATTGAACAGTAATAAAATTAGCCAGAGGGAACTGGAGTTTACACTGGTAACTGTGTCAGAGCAAAGTGGTTGCTGTGCAGTCCATTTCTTGCTCAGGCTACGTGTCCTTTTCCCACTGGCAATCACACTCTGCACTGTGACCCCAAAGACTGTTTGCTATTTCTTTTTCACACATGCCTATGCAGGAGCATGGATTCTCTAGAGTGGGCTTTAGTTTGCCCCTGGCCTTTTAGGCATTCTTTCAAAACCTGTTCTTGCAATAGTAACCAATTAAACTAGTTACTAGGAAAGAAGCATGTTTCAGCACTAAAGTTAATTGAACTGTTACAAACTAAATATGATTCCAAATTGTTTCTGTATTCCAAATCACTTCATGCATGCAGCTGAAATGAAAAAATTACTAAATCGTTTTGAAATGTGCAAATCAGGCATACAATACTGACATTTAGATCTGTGACCTGATCACAATGTAGTAAGTACCTCTGAAAACTTTGCGGATT
This sequence comes from Ramphastos sulfuratus, assembly GCA_013399055.1. Classification (NCBI taxonomy): domain Eukaryota; kingdom Metazoa; phylum Chordata; class Aves; order Piciformes; family Ramphastidae; genus Ramphastos; species Ramphastos sulfuratus. Next base: position 30,644 of record WBNM01000073.1, on the reverse strand, counting down.
TTAAAGCTGTCATATGAAACCCTTGAACCACCGCTTGATGTGATATTCAATAAGTGGAAGTCAGACTGCAATCAAATTGTGGAACTGTCTGCATCAGGGTTTTACTACCAATTTACCCAGAAAATAATCTTTCCCTGATTCATTTCACGGGCCAAGTAAGAAAGGAGGAATGACTTAATGTATAAAACACCAGGCTTTGTTCTTTGGGACCTTGGTTTGAGTTCAATTTGTGGTCCTAACTAAAATGAGCAGCTCAATCCCCAATGAACAGTAGTCCATATCGTTGAACTACCACACACAATTAGGCACAATTGGCTGTCTCTGCTTAGGAGAAGCTGAAGACTGATTTAGCATGGAGACTAAATCACTATTTTCAGCTGTAAAGTGGGGTGGCCCTTTCTGGGAGTCTATGGCAGAAAAACTCAGACCGAATAGTTTCTTTATTTCAGCATTTCTTTAGCACAAAGAAAAATAAGGGATGGGAAAAAAACTATTCTCATTCTCTTCTAATAAAAGCCAGATGGCAGCCCTAATTTGCAGCTATTCTCTTTTATTAAGAATCTAGTAACTACCATAACTGGCAGAGTGGTGGTGAAAAAACTGGTACCGGGAACAAATGGATGCCACTAAAAAGAGAAAGGGAATGGGGGTGGGGGGGAAAGATGATGAAGAAGAAAAGTAATGATTCTGGAAGCTGGCAAAAGCTTTCCTCTCTGAATCCTGGAGCAGGAGAAAGGCTTTCTGGGTAATACATCTATCTAGCTACATGTCGTACATGACCACAGCATTGAAGGGTTTAGCTGTCCTGGGATTTCAACGTGTCGCTACTGGGATAAGCTGCACTTGTACAAAGCACAGTGCTGTAAACTGTTTTGCCAATGGTACGAGCAGGGAAGCTCTAGCAGAGAGGAGATTTGAGGAAATCAAGGCTGGCAATGCAGCACGGGGAGGAGAGGGCGATAGCTGGATGGGTTGTGTGGGCAGCAGAGAGCTCAGTGAGGGGTGAAGGGAGCTGCAGAACCACTAAGCAGAGGATTACAGGAGAAAAAGAGCCTACACCAGTGTGGTGTAAAGAGAGAATTAAATTAAGTCACTGGATCTATTTCACAATACGCCAGCAGAGGATATTGGCTAGTGCCACAGAAAAGAGAGTTTTAGCATCCCTACCTAGAGCCTTCCTAAAATGTAAGGATCAGAATAAGTCTCTACTTTATTATTAGGTATAAACATGCTCTGTCAAGTGCTGGAGGACTGCTAGCGTGGTGCTCTGCTTTAAGAAGCAGGTCATGGTAGCTTGGCCATGGGATGCACAGACAGGGCTGCACTGCTTTTGGTAGCTGAGCTGGTGGAGTTGGGGCTGAGCTCCAGCCACTCGAGGCAGCCCCATGTAGCACTGCACCGTGACATGCAGGTGGGAGGCACAGTGGGTAGCAAAAAAAGCTGTCAGCCAACTTTTGTTCAACTATGTGTACCAACATTAGACCTCGGAGGAAATTCACAAGCTTTTATTTTTAACAGTGATTTGTCTTTTTTTTAAGCTGTTCTCAGGGATTCCATTAATTTTCATTATGAACTATACTTGCTGCTTTCATCTCGGGAAGAAAAGACTGCGACTGGAGGTACACGGCAGCTCTCCCTTTTTAGCTGCTGGAAATAAGTTAATAAATGCAGGCACAATACAGGGTACCATTCTCATTCTTTATTGATACCAACTCTACTCTAACAATGAATTTCAAAGTGCTGCTGATGTAAACTCTACCTGAAGCCTGTTTGATCTCAGATAAGCATCTTCATCCCATTCTTCATTTCAAGAAAAGAAAATCTTACCGCACAGTAACATATTCATCTGCTTTGGGTTCGGTTCAAGATAAGCTGTGCTTTGCAGAAAACCTAATTAATATCAATCACAAGGAAAACAGAAATTGGAAGGAAATGTTCTTTCATTCCTTGATAAACAGATCACCCATAATACGTACGCAAATGGACATACCAATTTTCTTTATTATGGAAGTATCAGAAAAGAAGCAGTTCCTGTAGGGAGGATTAGTNAAGGGGCAGAATCCCCTCCCTTGCCCTGCTGCCCACACTGCTCTTGCTGCAGCCCAGGACTCTGTTGCTGTCTGGGCTGCACTCACACTGCAGGCTCATGTCGAATGAAGGGGTAGTTGCACTCTTGCTCTGGTGTAAGTAAGGGTAACTTCATTCTGTTCAACAGGAGTTGAAAGGTGTAAGCCAGACCAGAATTGCATGGTGTGATGGTTGGTTCAGTGGCATTTAAAAGAGTGCTTGCTCCCAACACTCAGAATAATAATTATTAACGAGAGCTCATTTCCCAAAAGTTCCTATAATGTATTTAATGCACTTCTTGTCTCCCTTTTCCTCCCTCCTGCCAAAAGGAAGGTCACGGCTCGTGACCTAGGAGACCTTACGGGCTTAGAATAGAACCTTTAGGGATAAATATTCATATTTGGAAAAAAAACCAAGCAGAATCAGAGCAGCCAGCTTCTGTCACAAGGCCACTTCACACAGTGGCACTTCAACTGACCTTTGAGGAATTTTGCTGTTGCCCAGCACTCTTTCCCACCCGTGGATTTTAGTCCTGGGTCTGGCCGTGTAGCACTGGCTACACAGCAGCTTCCAATGGTGTAGGACTTGCTTTAGGTCTGATTCACAAAATTTTCTTGCACAAAGCAGAGTTCTGCTCTTCTCAGTGCTTCAGGGCATTTTGGAGGCAAGGTCACTAATCTTTATAGAGGTCCCTGACTTGGCCAGCAATCCACCTTCCATTTCTTAGGGTTTGTCTGCTCTAAGATCTGGCCTATCCACTCTACCTTCAACTGCAGAGTCTGTCCAGCAATCTAACTGCATCAATGCCATCCTACTGCCAAAATACATCCTCACATTCTTGGTTTCCTTGAACCCCTGCAGCACATGTTCTCTGCTGAAGCTTCCCTAGAGAGACAGCTAGGGTATGTCTGCATGGTATGTCTGTAGTAGTAAACCTTAGCTACAGCATGGACCTGCTTCACAGAATGCACTTGAGTATTGTATTAAACTGTAACTAATAGGAGAAGTATGCAGATAGGTGGATTTATGTTGCTGGTTTTTGGGTAACAGTGGCTTTGAGGTATAGTTCATGAATCTGTCAAAATAGCAGACTCATACCTGCAGTTAACTTTTACAAAGGATTAAAGTTTAGCTCCTAATAAGATTTTCTCTCTGATGCTTTTGCTTTTGCTACCTAATACCATGAGAAAAGTCTGTACAAATTATGAAGAGAATGTAGGAATTCACACAGATCTGAAATATTCTTTTCAAAGGTGGATATCTGAGATAGAAAAAACAATCCAGACAAAAGCATTTCTTGCACATTGTAAGAAGCAAAATAGAAGAAAACCTTTACTGAAGTTCAGGAGTGATTTAGACACGTTTCTTTCTTTTGGTCAGGTCTCTGTTAGGCAAGAGAACCACGAAGCTGTAATAGTACAGCTCACATTTCTCCCAGCACTTCACATGAAACACTCTTGTCCTGCCAAAAAATCCATGAGCTCTCTAAGGAGAAAAGTCTCTTTGAAGATTTTTGACTATACAAAAGCTACAAAGAATTTGTATGAAGTTTACAGGTAAATATTGCCTGGTTTTTATTTTTTATTTGTCTCTCCTCCATTCTGGATGTGCCTTCTTCCCAGCCTTCTTTTGGCAGCATGGGATTCTTTGAATGAGGAAAAGCAGAGACTTCAGGGCTACTCCTCTGCAGCTGTGCTTCTAAGTTTATTTTCTAATTGGGAACCCTGCTAGCATATGGGTTCACCTTTCTCAAGCAATGTTGTCATTCTGCACAGATCCACTGAATAACTGGGATCTTGGAATCCATAATGACTTCATTAGAAACAAAATGGAAACAGAGAAGTGGTGATTCAAAGTTAGGAAGATTACAGAGGGAGTTTTTAAAATAAACACTGAAAAAATGCTAAAATCTGTAGAGGATTGTAGGTTTCTGGATGTTGTTTGAGCTGAAATCGTAGAGATGCTCTATCCCCAAAGACAGAACACATCAGAAGGTGATAAAATAGCTAATTCTAAGGGCAGGGTTATCAAATTAATGGAAATTGGACCAAAGTCTGATACTGCTTTACAATTTGAGAAGTCTAAAAAGACAGAACAGGCACATGAGGCTTTAAACAAGGATTTGACATACATTTGGTGGATGAATGATAATCAGTCAGAATCATAGAATCATTTAGGGTGGAAAGACTCTTAAAATCAACCAGAAATGTAACACTGCCAAGCTCTAAACCATGCTCCTAAGTGCCACATCTGCACATCTTTTAAGTAGCTCCAGGAATGATGACTTCCCTGGGCAGCCTGTCCAGTGCTTGACTACCCTTTCAGTGAAGGCATTTTTCCTAATATCCAGTCTAAACCTTCCCTGGTGCAACTTGAGGCTGTTTCTTCTTGTTCTATCACTTGTTGCTTGTGAGAAGAGACTGACCTCCACCTTGCTACAAACCTATTTTCAGGCAGTTGTAAAGAGTCAGAAGGTCTTCCCTCAGCCTCCTTTTCTCCAAGCTAAACAACCTCATTTCCCTCAGCTGCTCCTCATAAGACTCGTGCTCTAGATTATGTTTTACCAGAGGCCAAAGCCTGCAGAAAGGGTAAAGTGTCTCTTGGAAGGGAAGGAGTGGTGCAAGGCGTGAGAGCATTTGGAGAGTTAAATTTTATGAATAATTGAAAGGTATCAACAGACAGTATGGATTTGGTACAGATGGGAATTCTGTACCTACATGGAGAAATGACAGCACTGCCTGTTGCCATCAGCCACCCATTCAGGTGGGTTATAATGCCTCATTGTGACAAACAGCATGATCAAAGAGGCTATTATGATAGGATACTTCAGTAGTCAATTAGGATGTAAATTAAGGTGTCACACACACAATATGATACCAAGGTTAAGTTTCTTTGCTGTAATGAATGATTGTTTAATGGAGAGACAGCCAGGAGTCCCAAAGGAGCAAAGCAGCACTTTTACTACCAGAAGATGTTTCAGTGTCTGCTATCAATAAGCAACCATAGCAGTGCCTATGAGATACCAATATTAAAACAAAAAAAATGATGACCAACAGAATCGAACAGAAAGTGTCAGCTAAAAGAGAATATTCTGAAAGTAGAAACTTCACATTTTCTCTTATTTAGCCTTTTACTATTTTAACTATGAATGCAGCAGTAGGAACTCTACTTATTGCCCTGGATCTGCCTTGTAAGCATCATCTCCAGGTGGGCTTTGACTTTCCTAACACCATCCTTACATACCTTTCATATCTAGACTTTCCTAACGCTATCTTTAAACACCTTTCATATGTACTTACAAAGACTGAGAAACAAAGAGAAATAAGAAACCAGGGAAGTTCACAGGTGAATTTGTGGCAAAATGGGAACATTTCCAGGGCCTGTGGTTCACAGTATATGCATAAAAGGTCTAGAAATTATCTTGAGGATATCAATTTACTGAACACCAAAGCAACAGTAGAATGCTGCCAAGGGGCTGTGCAAAGCCAAGCTACTGAGCATTAAAATGGCAGATAGATTTGAAGTGTACAAATGCAATTTGGCATGTGCTTGGAGAAAAGATCTAAACATTATAATGTTTGCTTAATGCTCTGTACTGCTCAAGCAGATAAGATGAATGGCAGGAAGCACTAAGAAGAAGGTAGCAGCAACAAACTTAATTTCACCGTTTTTTAAACTATTGTGACCACAATTTCAATATTGCACACTGCTCTTTGGTCTTGAGAAGTGTAGCATGGCATTAAAAAGGCTGGAAGGAGGAAGGATGATGAGAGAACCAGCTTCTGTATGAAAAATGACCATAACAGACAAGAATACTTCAGCCTGGAAAAGCTATAACTGAGCTATGGATGTGACAGAGATGAAAAAAACACAGAATCATAGAATGGTAAGGTTGGAAGGGACCTCGAGGATCATCTAGTTCCAAAAGAGGAGGCAGATAGAAAATTGTTATTTGCTGAGTAGTATAATACCAAAGGGACATAACATCTAATTGTCTAGGACACCTCAAACACAGAAAGGGGAGAAATTTCAGTATGCTGTGAACATCCAAACTGTGGCCTTCCTTGTCACACGGGGTCATTGTGGCTGTAGTCAAATTTTGCCTGAGTTCAGAAAGCAACCTGACAAAACCAGTGAGAAATCATCTGAGAAAATTAACACAAGGGTACTCACAGCAAATCCAAGCTGCAGGTCACTAGAAGGGGTAGACTTGACCAATGAAAATAGCTCTGTCTGTCTAGATATTTCCATCTAGCTCACCCTGTCCTGAAATCCTCACTAGATTTTATATTAAACATCGAACGTGCACGGAAGGTAGAACCAGCTCTGTGTTTGTGTGTGGAGGTCTTATTCCATTGGGCAGGAGCAATGCTTAGACTTTTTAGCTTCCCCAACTGGTCCATTCTGGCATAGAAGTATCCTCCATTGCCTCTATACCCTAAAAAAGGCTAAATAAGGTGCTGGGATAAAGAGAGACACATTCCTAAGGGCCATTGGTCTGTCTTGAAATCAGACTAGGAGCTCCAAACGTGGCTGGGGAGCAACAGAAATAAAAAATAGAGGGAAATTAGTTTTCAATTGCTCATTTAGAATTGCTAGTTTCAATCAATGACAATTTTAAGGCATTAAACACATTCCAGAGTAACTTGTCAAACCCCTCCCCCCCCTCAGCTGCTGACATTCTCAGAGATTTTTTAATAAGATCAGGGTCAGTGATGGGAAATAAGCAGGAAGATGAATAGGATGTCAAAATTAAATTGAGTTCCAGAAGAGTTATCTTAAGTTCCCAGAAAAATAGAAACTCATGAAACTTTGTCTGAAACTAAATGGCAAATGCATGTTTTAGCTGAGAAGGCAGTGGGAAGGAGGGCTGGTGACTGTCTGCAGAGGTATTACCAACCCATGCTATTTTAGCAGCTGGAGAAACACCTTGGTCCTTTGAATTCCGCAACAGAGAAGGTTCTACTGATTTTAAATCCTAATGATTTCTGCTGCACCAAGGTCTTTCATTTTTATACAGGAAACCCAGATGAATTGTTTCAACCATCTGACTATCCATTACAATCAGAGGCTGCACTTCTTGTTAAAGTTTCAGAACTGTTGAGCAAAATGCCACTTTAACGACCCATATGGCTGTGTTTTTTGGTTTGCTCTCTTTTGTTCTCTTTAGCTAAATGTTGTAGCGCTTTGTCTTCTGGAGTGTAAATACACTATTGGCCAGGCTGTCATTAATCATCATTGTTGTCAATGAACAAAAATCCAGTAAGGGAAAGCAATTGAATGCCTAGGACTACAGAGCAGTTCAGGTTTCTGAATGACCATGCTGATTAATAATGTTGCTTTCATTGGGGAATTTGTCTATGCGCCGCTTACGGATTCGGCTCAGGTCTGTGTTCTCACTGTATATTTATGCCATTGTTTAAGGTACTCTGGCAGCTCAGAGAGGCAGAGTACTGGGGCTGAATAAGAGCATTAAAACTGTTATTAAAAGCAGTTAGCTCTTCTCTGACCAAAATGGTGTCGTGACTTCATCACAGGAAAACGATTTTTCTCTACCTGTCTGTGGGTGAAACCCTAGAGCTGTAAGGCCCAGGAAGCCCTTGAAACAAACAAAAAAAGACCAAGGATTGTATAAAGGCAGGGCTAAATAAAGAAATGCTTGACAAGCAGGGAGTCACACAGGAACAGATTTCACAATGAAGTTAAGGACTGCCAAGCTAGCAGGACCACTGGAAAAAAGCAAAATAACGAAAACAGCATTTCAAGGACTCGCTCTGAGAAGGGTAATGCAGTGCAGCAGGAGGGACCTGGAACTCAGAAGGTCAGTAAGATCTTTGGGAGGCTGAGGCAAAGGGTGAAGATGGAGATGTTGCATGTTTTACATAGAACTGCTCTGTGTGAAATAAAGATCACGTAGTTAGCCCTGTCTATTTGCTTCGAGTAGCTCGAAGATGTCAGACCAGCAGTGAAATTGCCCTCTGTAATGAAGGGATGAGGAAGGATGTCTTTAAGCTTTTTAGGAGCTCTCTCTTGGAAGAGACTGTCTCTAAATACACAAATGTATTTAGTAAGACTACTGAATGAGTTAGAAATGATGGCTCGAGGCAACCAAGGAACAAAGGTGGTCTCACAAGTCCAGAGAGTAAACTCATAAGTGTACCACAGCAGCTTGGTAGAATCTGGTAAGGTGATTGGATGAGCTTCATAAAAAGTGTTTGAGCTCATTTCTCAACCAAGTTCACAATATAAATGTCAGGTCTTTGGTGTCTCCTGCCATATTCTAACTACTTGCTTAACGGCACCGTTGCTGTAAGCAGCTAGTAGATTGATTTTATAGTTACATTTATCTGCATCCAATTAGTGCTGTTTTCTCCCCTCAAAACTTGGGATTTTCATTTAGGTTCTGCTTTTAGTTGAAAACCAGCATTTTATGTCTCTTTAATCTACAATACAGTCTCTTAACTAAATGTCATTTCACACCTTCTTGGTTCTCCAATAAGATGTTCTTGCCTTACTACTTGCTAAAAGGCACTGTTGTAGGGACTTAGAGCATCATTAGTTTCTATGCTTAAACATGGAAAATGATATATAAGAGCTAAGCATTATTATTCTTAATGTTTTCATATGCTTGTAGGGAACGAAAAGTCCACAGGGGATAGAAATAAAAATGGAAATGTAGTAGTATTACTAATATAGGAGTGGCTGTGAGGGAATGAATGTTATGCTCCTGAGCTCGGGGAACGTTCATGCAGAAAAAGTCTGACTCATCTGAAATCAGAAACCAGAGAGCACCTGCATGTGCTAGCTGGACATGCAGCAAAATGCTGCTCTAGCTCACTACAGTGTCTTGTGCCTCTCAGCTTGAACGCCAGGACAGGAGGCTGCCTGCCTGGTAATGCAAAACAGCGACTGGGATGCAGCAGGCTAATAATGTGTGTGGGTAGCTGTGTATTTCGTGTGGGTCTTCATGCACCATGTCACACACGGAGGGATTAACGGTGGGGTAAGAGGAGAAAAACCTGACTCCAAGGATGCACATGCACCCATGATCACAGTGGTTAGGGACTACTGCTTTGTCATGCTCAGGGGCAAACTATTATTCCTCCTTTTAACCCTGGAATGAGTTGCTAGTTGTCTTCTCATCCAGACTGAATGCAATGGCAGTGACACCCTTGCAGATTTTTATTTTTATATATACATATATAGAATCATAGAATGGTAAGGTTGGAAGGGACCTCAAGGATCATCTAGTCCCACCCCCCTGCCATAAGCAGGGACACCTCCCACTAGTATAGGTCACTCAAAGCCTCACCCAATCTGGCCTTGAACACCTCCAGGGAGGTTGTGGAGCACAGAATGTGATCTTTGATCACATTCTGTGCTTCTGTGCTCCACAACCTCCCTGGGCAACCTGTGCCAGTGTCTCATCACCCTCACTGGAAAGAACTTCCTCCTAACATCCAGTCTAAATCTTCCCTCTGCCAGTTTAAACCCATTGCCCCTTGTCCTGTCATTACAAGACCTTGAATATATGTATGTATGTATATGTATATAAAAAAACCACACACACATAAGTCTCTGAGCCAAAGCAGTAGGCATCAAGCTGTTGTACTTTGTGTTTCATCTGGGACTGATGAAAGTAAGTAGTAAAATGACTGATAAACTTTCTGGTTTAATGGTTTTTAAAGAAAAGCTAAGATATTCTGGGTCACCAAGCAGGGAGTTTATTTACTTCGGCAATTTAAAATCTAATGACTTTCATGGTTAATCTCATTGCCTTTGCTAATGCTTTATCTCTTTTGATAGTGATGTAAACTTGAATGCAAGTGTGAAGGGCATACATTTATACCTGGAAAATCACTGAGGTCCCCTATTTGATCATGCTGATCTGCCTCAGAAAGACCTGAAACCTTGCAAGGGACAATGTGCTACTCGTATTCCAGTGACAACATCCATTGCTTTCATGATGCTCTCACTGAGAATGAAAATTGCCTGCTTCCCAGTCCTAGAAATGCATAATTTCCTCTAGATTTTTTCCCCCTCCTGATTTCAATCCCTTCAGCACTGTATGTATCAGCACTAGAGACAATTTGAGGAAGCGAATTTAGAGTGGTTTGACTCCTTCACTGTTGACATCAGAGGCAAAACTCAATGATTTCATTAGTACACAGAATCTGCTATAAAGTCAGACTGCAGAGAATGGGAATGGTCAAGCTATCAGAGGAAATGATCAAGAAACCAGAGCACAAATTGCAAAGCAAGTCCCAGGAGGAGTAGAATACCCTTGAGAAAAGTGAAGTTTTTCAACGTGGGCATCAGGAAGTGTTCCCAGTGAAAGGTTGGTGGTGTGAAGCGTTTCTCCACATTTCATTATTCTCTTTGGCTCATGAATGTCAAGGGCAGTTTGGGTTTCTTTCTGGGAATGAGAAGTCTTCAGAAGTAGCTGAGCCACACGACACAGCCATGACTCATTCCTTGACTCATGAGTTCAGAAAGAGTAGTGGAGGGGCATAGATAAGGCTAAGGGCACAAAGAGATCAGCATTTCAGTCAGTTTGTTTGCTCTCTGAAAGAATTAGGCAAAATTCTCAATCTCAGAGGAAAAAGTAGATTGTGGTAGCAACTTGCACAAACACTACAAAATCAAAATTTGTCTGCAAGGCTGTAAATTAAAGGCAAAAAGAATGAATTTTCACCCACTTAATAGCTTGCATGTAAATGAATAGAATTCCAATTTTTTTTTCAGATTGTATTGCTTCTCTATTGAATTAAATCTTTGTCCCATTTAAAAGCCCCATCTTGTTCTGTCAATCTCTGAGGCAGCTATTCAGCAGCCAACCAACACAACAGAATTTCTCTATGCTGAATGTTCTTTTTCATTTTTGCATTGTGTGCTGGTCTGTCATTATAATGGTGCTGCTAGCAGAACTATAGACAAGAGTGTGTCAATATTTCTATGCCAAACCCTGTTTTATTAGTAGATGTTTGTAACAAGACCATTCTAATTCGTATAATCAAGATGAAGCTAAATACAATTATTCTCCATCCTGACACTAATTTCCCCTAAAAGTATCCTTTATTTTCCCAATCACTTTTACAAGACGGACAATCAAAAACCAAAAAAAAAAAAAAAAAAAAGTGTTGAGGTTGCAAAATTTCATGCTGCTGGCTGCTCCTCCTCAGGCCAAAAGAGACAAGAAAAAACATAAGACTATAGAATCATAGAACCAGTCAGGGTTGGAAGGGACCACAAGGATCAGCCAGTTCCAACCTCCCTGCCATGCCCAGGGACACCTCACACTAGATCAGGCTGGCCACAGCCTCATCCAGCCTGGCCTTAAACACCTCCAGGAATGAGGTTTCCACCACCCACCTGGGCAACCCCTGCCAGGCTCTCACCACCCTCATGCTGAAGAATTTCTTCCTTACATCCATTCTGAATCTCCCCATTTCTAGCTTGGTTCCATTCCCCACAGTCCTATCACTACCTAACAGCCTAAAAAGTCCCTCCCCAGCGTT